>CBVK0101041333.1:0-39046 GCA_900067695.1 Picea abies | reverse complement strand
GCTCTTCCGATCTCACGGTGAGGGACCACATCATACCCCACTTGACTAGGAAGGACTATGCCTTTGAGATGTGGGCCTCATTGTGCAAGCTATACCAGAGTCCAAATCAGAACCGGAAGATGGTTCTACAGGATAAGCTCAGGAGCATTCAGATGCTCGATTCTAAGTCGGTGACATCATACCTTGGCAGATTTACACATATTCAAGATGAGTCGGTCGCAGTCAGGGAGATTGTGAATCTTGACTTCTTGGTGAGGACAGCTTTGAACAGCTTTTCCAAACCTTGGGGTTCATTTGTATGAGGCATTGTAGCCCACGAAGTCATGCCTACTTGGGAGAGAATTTGGGACGACTTTGTATAGGAGGAGCTAAGATGCAACTCAAGATCTTCAGGACAACAATGTATTTCAGAGGGTGATGAGGATCTTGCTCTGTGGACTAAGGGCAAGAAGAAGACCGGCAAGGGTGGTGCTAGACAAGGTCTCAAGGGAGGGGCCAAACCACAATAGAGTGGCGGTGGGCAAGAGAGAGACATGAGCACAATGCGATGCTTTACTAGTGGAGAGATGGGTCACTATGCAGGACAGTGTCCCAAGAAGAAGAAGAAAGAAGAAGCAAGATGGTACGGCAGCGACAACAGATGAGCAGGAGTTCATTACTCAGTTTGAGAGGGAGTGTGCTTTTGTCAGTTGTTTGTTAGTTGATACACCATCCAGCGGTAGGTGGGCAGACATAGTTGAGGAGGACTTATTGACTCAGAGTATTGATTCAGAGGGAGTTCAGACTCAGCTTTCGAGGACACCATCTTTAGGGGTGACTGGTCCACCTGGGACAGCTTCAATTTCAGAGTTTTCGAGCAGACAAAGGGTTGGTGCAAGGGCTTTAGAGCATCAGAGATTGATGAGGAGGAGTAAGGCACCACAGAGGCTTGAGCCTCACTTGGCTATAAAGACGAGCAGATCAGGTTCATGTTCCACTTCAGGTGGAAGTCACTTGGTGAGAGGCTAAGTTGAGGATCTTGGTGAGATGCCAAGATCCAGATACTCTTGGTGAGATGCCAGGAGGTGAGACTCTTGGTGAGATGCCAGGAGGTGAGACTCTTGGTGAGATGCCAAGAGTAGTGACCGTTGGTGAGACGCCATGAGGTAGAAATCCTTGGTGAGAGACCAAGGTTGAGATCTTTGGTGTGATGCCAAGATCTACGTGATCTTGGATAGGTGGAGATGCACTTCCATCTATAGATCACACAGGTTGAGCAGATCTATGTCAGAGACCACTTGTGATTATCAAGGTACTGCCATACTCACCGAGTATTTTCCAACATGCAACCATGTTCACTACATGGATGAGATTGGGGGTGAATGGCACTTTCCTCAGTAAGAGGGAGTATTGAGATTTGGGAACCTTGGAAAGTGGTCCCCTTGTGGTTTTGGGCCTCTAACCACAAGAGGGAGATGTTTGTACCATTGTGCCATGCACTTTATGTCTAATTTCACTTTGACATATGAGATTTAAGTCAAAAGTGAAATTTAGTCATTTTAGCCTAAAGTGACTATTAATTCACTTTGTGGGTGAATTAGGAGACATAAAGTGAACTTAGGGAACTTAACCCAAAGTGAGTTTTGAGTTGAGATTCTTTTGGAGAGATCTCAACCATTAATTAGGGATGGCTTGGGATGATCCTAGCCATCCACTTTTAGGTTTCCTTATGGAGGTTCAAGAGGGGCACAAGGGGCAAAGGGAGGCTCATTCACTCTTATGTTCACTTGGAGAGTTTGAGAGGGAGCATGAGGATGAGGTTGGAAGCTTTGATTGAAGGATGCTTGGGCGCCTCCATCCATGGAGGAGATATGGAGGCTTGGACCCTTACTTATTTGTGGTGATCATCTTTGCTTGGAGGAGGGCACACTATAGGAGGAGGGCGCACACCTAGCATGCACTAGCTAGACTTGGGCGATTGCTGATTTGTTTGTCTCATTGGAGAGGTAGCACACAAGAGCTTCTTGTGGTGCAAGGGATTCTTCTTCGGAGCAACAAGGATCAAGGGCGCATCACTTGAGCGAGTTTGGCAACAAGGGAAGAGGATGCACTAAGCTTGGGCACATATCTTCTTGGTTCCTTTGGCAAGACTCGAGAGGAGCTTGCAATGTATACAGGTTCCATTGTTCTAGTTTACTTGTTGTACTCTATGTTTTAGACATCACTTATATATACTTTCATTCCAAACTGGTTTTCCCCGGGGGGGGGGTTATCCAGGGTCATGTTGACCAAAAACACTTGTGTTCATTTCATGCATGCTTAGAGTGTAGATCAGCTTGATAGTGTTGTAAAGATCTAGAGGAGTGTTAATTGTTTTTAGCTATATTGCATGTGCTAACCATTGGTTCGAAAACACTTGCAAGGGCACTTTAAAGAACACTTTACCAATCAAATTTATGAGCAGAAAAGTTGCATAATTGTTTGCTGTCCTAAAACAGCAGCAAAGGACAGTTTGGAGATTGAAACTTAGAGCTAAATTCTGGTCAAAGACAGACCAGATTTGGCAGCATCATAGTACCTTAGTTTTCTTCAGTGTATGGGTAGGTCAGCGGTCCGTGAGAGGGAGATGTCAAAGGGATTCAATGGGTGTGATGCCCAAGAATCAGCCCTATGAGAGGTTGTAGGGTGTGATGCCCTAAGAGCTCCAATAATTGGAGTGTTGAATCTGATTTTTCTTCAAGCTGATTTGTTTGGTTTAGGCATGTACCAAAAGCTACAATGATTTGTTTGGTTTAGACAAGTGCTCAAAGACATTATACTAATCTGCAAGCCAAGTTTGGAGGAAGTGACAGGACGTCCTATTGGGCTAATGCTCACTAGATGTGGGGTGTTTTCGGAAGAGATCAAATCCAAGCCATGTGAGTGGATGAAATGGATAAGGGATGCCTGGGCAAGGGGTGCAGTGATAGCAGGGAAATGCATGGCTTACCTGTGGGTGCCTCTGTAGAGGGTGAGCTGCACTTGTCATGGATGCAAATGTTTCCAAGCCCATTCATGCCTTTTGTCTTTTTCTTATTGCTTTTTCTTCAAGAAGCCGGCTAGGGGACACTGCCCTGGTGTGGTGACCAGTGGTGGCAATGTTACCCACAAGCATTTCACGGAAATGAGAAGGTTGGCTCGTGATGAGACTCCCTTTCTCTTGGCTATGCCACCAAGAGCCACTACCCTGGCATGGTGACCAGCTGCTAGTAGTTTCATACCTCTAGATGCCCATGGACCTAATGGCTCGTGATGAGACCCCCTATCCTCTAACTAGGTCTTGTTTTATTATTTTTTATGGGTCCCTTTGTTTCTTGCTGAGAAGCCTTTTACTGCTTTCTCGGGGATCCCTGGGCGAAGCATCTCGAGGTTTCATTTTTAGGCTTCTATCTTTTGCCAATTGTTTTTACCCTCTGGGCCTTTAGCCCCTTCTTCCCACAAGGTAAGGTACAACCCTTAGATATTTGGCCAACCCAATGCCCGGACCAGTGTAATGGGATGGATGGGCGGGAGAAAGATGGAAAGTGGTAAGTATGGTGGGAGCGGACGATGGCTTCTCATGAATCCTCCCAGTGGCAACTCAACCTATGGGCACAAGCTTACTAGGGCACCCTGTCATTCCCCCCAAATATGGTCAAGTGGATATGTATACGATACAAGCACCCGTTAGAACAAATCGAACTGAATGCACATATTCAAAGGTTTTGAGGATCAGAGTGACACATACCATGATACCCGGACTCATTACCTCATGGAGCAAGATCCACTTCTGCTACAGGACCAAGCCAAGGTGATGGATGTTGTTGTTGCTGACAAAGTGGAGGCGCTGAAGAAAAAAAAAGGATGGGCCCTCCAGGGCCATGCTCAAGTCGATCTGGCTCTCAGCACTCCATGTTTAGGACCTGTGGGCCTCGAGACATAATCTCCTTAGTTATCCCTAAAGTGGGGATAATAGGTTGCAAACATATAGTCCCTACAATGTTGAATTGCAGGTTCCACAACTTTGAACTGCAGGTCATCAATTCCTACAATTGTGTGTTGCTTGGGTTCTAGTTCCTGCAATGTTGGGTTTCACACCAGTAAAATTGTTCACTTACTAGGTTGTAGGATCTTCACTCCCACAATTCGCAATTGCATGCATGTCACTTGTGCATTTGTTATTACCTACTTTTACACCAAAGAAATTTTGGGTCAGCGTCAACAACCCCACAACCTAATCAAGTGCCCCTCATTGGAGTGCCTGACACAAATGTTTCCCAGCCTTAGCAACTTGAAAAAGGAAATGCTATGATGCAGGTGTGCTTGGTCCAAGTGGCTACAATCTGGTCTCAGGTAAGGGATGCATATCATTGGATCAATACAAGTCAGACATAATGCTTCAGTAGTTTAGTATTTTAAACTAGATGTATACAGAAGTATGAAGGAATGTCCAACAGAAATGCATTGTTTGTGACTGCCTTGAGGATGGCAAATGGGCCATACTTCATCGATCTTTGTTTTAATGCAGGACTATATATCTCTCCGTGCAGCCAAACATGGTAAACAACTTTGAATGTCTAAGGAAACCTGATGTTGATCATGGTACTCACTGCTCACTGCACTTGCTCCAGGACCAAGTAAGGATCTAGTCAATGGCCTGTTTATGAACTCTATACATGTGTTCCATGAAATTCTTGCCTCATCCTGATCCTGGAGTGCTTGTGGAATCAATGAAGTTTGTGGAACTGAGAATGCAATGTTTAATGGGAACAATGGTCAAAACTCTGGGCAAGATTCAAAAGGGTTGTGTGTAGAGCCCAATTGTAGCTAGATTAATAGCTAGCAGCTTTCTTCTCACGTGTGATGGTGGCGACAATTTTACATTCAGAAAATTTGTGCTACATTAGGTTCACAACTTTTGTCTACCCATCAATTTGAAGTCTGAAGATAAATGTAGTTCAGTGTTGGAGCTCGGTATATGACATAATCTAGAGGGTCTTCCAGACATAGTTGATAAACTTGGAGTCCAATAGGAAAAGATGGATATCTGGAGACCAACATGTATACCGATCTGTGTGAAGAAAAGTTTGACAACCTCTAGAGCAATGAAGGTCTTCCAAGTTGTGAGGATAACCATCTTAAAAAACCTATCAACAACCACAAATATGTTGTCATGTTGATGATTTTCCATTCCAAATCTTGATAGAAAATCCATCCAAATGGAGTCCCATGGGAACTTTGGAACCAACAAGGGCATGCACATGGCCATATCAGCCAGGCAATTCTTCTGATCTTTCAATGTAGTGGGATCGCATGATATCTTGAGCAGAGATCAATTTGGGAGAAAAAATTGCATCGTTTAATTCATCCACCAAATCATCAGTCTTGTATGGGGAATTTATTTTTGATATTGCTCCTATCAAGTGCCCTATAGTTGATGCAGAAGCAATAAGAACCATCTTTCCTTCTAGCTAAAACCACTAGTGTTGAGTAGGGATGTTTGCTAGGAGTAATGAGTCCTGCTTCCAATAGTTCTTCAACAAACCTTCCTATTTCAATCTTTTGGAAAATGATCAGATCGATATGGGTGGATAGCCATGGGTGCCTTTTTAGGGTCGAGCTAAATGACATGTTCCATGTCCCTGTAAGGAGGAAGATCTTTGGGCATATCCTGAAAATTAGTTTTGCAGTTTCAAAATAGCTTTTTAACACCCAAAAGTTGGTTCTCAAGAGGTCAATCGACTTACATTCAATAGAACCAAGCAATAAATGTTAAGTGCCCTTTACTTGGAAGCTTATCTATATTATTTTTTCTTCAAAAGAATAATATCATAACCGGAATTGGCTAAGGGTCAGACCAAAACCCATCAAAAGACCGGGTTGAAGAATCAATTGACGAAAGAATATTTAAAATATGTATACATTCATGTACATCAATGTAAATCCAAACCATTAGACACTAAATATGCAAAGTTTGCTAATGTATATAGCATGTGGGGCCTTTTTTCTACTTTCTGGCTTATTTTTTTGAAATTTTGGGGCATTATGGCACACGGGTGGTACTTGGTTTTTTGAGGGCCATTCCAAATTAGAACTGGCCGAATAGGTCAAGTCAACCAACTGAACCCACCAAACTAAACAAACTAGCCAATTCAGGACGAAACCGGTCTACCAGTCCAATTCAGCGATCGGTTCAACCCCTTTCTAACGTGAACTAGTCTAGACCGGTGGGTTTCAATCTAGTTTGGCTAATTCCAATAACTATGGTTAAAAATGCTTCATAATTCTATTAAATTATTAAAGTACATGCATTCTATACAAAAAAGGGCCATGAGAACAACGACCACGAGCTTAGGCTGCAAGGAAAAAAAGACCTGGCCTATGAAAACTTGTCAGGCAAGGCATAAAAAATAAAGAGTCATAATGTGCCATAGTGCCCAAAGTAGAAAGTGTTAGCGTCGGAAGTCACTCCTGGATTGCTTGCAGGAGCAGAGCCCGACACCCATCAGTTTAGTGTCACGATTTGTTTAATTGGGTGATCAAATGGAGGTTAACTCAAACGATGTGGTTCCAACTCTGAAACTAGGCTAGGCATGCATGCGCAGGTGAGGTCTTAGGTAACTCCAGACAGTGAGTTGTAGTAAGGGTGAGTAGGGGGAAGACTTGTATCAGAGAAATGCAAAGGTCTGTTCTAAACATCAGGTTCCTAACAGACTGTGGAAGAAAACATCTAAACGCAAGATCTTCTTACGCTCAAACGCAGAAAACCAGAGAGGACAATAATGCCACGATAAATCCTTTATCATAACATAAATGCCACAATTCGTGCGAATCAGTCGATCATGAACTCTCATAGTGTAAGATGAAAACTTAGACGGGAAAAGAAAGACTGTCTGCAATTAAACAAGAAATCTTACATACAGATGCATAACCAGAGCTAAGATATCTGTTAAAACTTTACAATCGGGAGCTTCGCTCTACCATCGATCCTTTACAAAATACAAAGACTGAGTTTATATACTCAGAGAAAAACGCCCAATAGAGGCGTGCCTAGTCGCCCCAAGGCTTGATGTCTTTTCAGTCAAACTCATACTGATACTCTTTGTCGGACACCATCTTAACTACGCATGGCTCCCGCAGGGGGAGTAGTTGAATCAGTAAATGATGAGCTAGCGTGTGCAGGCCTCTTCCGGCTAGTCGAGGACTTGGCATGGCTTTTCTGAAGGAAAGGGTACACAGGACCCTCTCGAGCGGACCGCTTACCAGACCCTCCATATTTCACAATAAATGAACGATGAGAGGTTTCAACCACCCCTCCTGCTTTCATTTACTCCAAGCGAAGACCAGGATCGAGGTCAGGTCTGACGGCCACTGGAGGTCGCGTCGGGCCTCTCTGAAACTCGACGCCTTTGGCTCCTTTTGCGCAGCTCTTTTCTTTCCTTAGTGACCACGGGCTGTGACCCGGCGCTTACTTTCAAATGTGCTTTCGGCGTTCGCAAATAAGAAGGGGCTGCTCCTTGCTTTTCGAAATCGCGATGAGCGATATGCCGATACAACTCAATCTGGTGCCACGCGCCCTTCAAATCTGACGGTTCAAAATTCACCTGAAGCTATGGTGGGCCCCAGGTCCTGGGTGCTCTCGTCGCTTCGCGTATCGGAACATGACGGAACTGCCTTTTTGCACGTTGAAACCGCGATGGGCGAGAAGGCGGGGAGCCTAATCGCGTGCCAGGTGTCCGCTGGATCTGACGGCTCCGATCTTCTCGGCACTTCTGTGGGCCCGGGTGCTCGTGCCTCTCGCTACTCGAGACCTCGCGAGTTGAAGTATCAGACTTTGGCATTCTCCCTTCACGAAGGCCCGAGACGCAATGGTCAGCGACGATTGACTTTCTTCGGACACTTTTTCGTAACTTGGAATCTCGCGCAACCAACGGGATATGATTCGCCCTTTGAACTCACGAACCCCGAGCTCGCGAAATAACACTGCGCTTTGAACTGCTCGCGATCAACGGCCCTCGCAACTTCGCAAGTGCTTGCTGAAGGATTCCGACCGTTGATTTCCTTAAAACTTTAGGCGCTATACTTGACGCGATTTAGTTAATTCTGCAATTTCCCATCAATCGTTGTTATGCTTTGTCGCTGAAGAACGAACTGCCCGCTCACTTGATTTCAAGTCCGAAAAGGACTTCCTTTATGCGCTGCGCTTGGGCGCTCCTCGGACAACCTGCAGACCTGTGTATCCCGATACCAAAGACAAGAAATGTTGATAACAGAAAGCAATACACCTTTGTAACACAAGCCAACTAGCAAGAGCAAACGAGTAGATCAGGATGTTGTTAAAACCAAACCCATTACAGGAGGGGCATCTTTATCTTTAGAAGATGGCCCCCATCCTTCAGTTATGTGCTTAAGATCAATCACAATGTGCTCCCTATCTATATGTTTCGAATCTACAACTTTTGTGCACTTGAGTTCAAGGGTCTCGATAGTGTATTCATGATCGTTTTGGATAAAAGAGAAGTTGTTTTCTCTATGGTTGACAAAATAGGTCCCAAAGGAGTATAGCCACTAGATTCCAAGGACAACATCAACACCACTTATATCTAACACATAGAAGTTGGCTCGAAGGATATACTCACTCTATGTTTAACTCCACTTTATGGGCCACTCCTTCACACTGAGTTTGTTTATGGCCTAGAATATTGATGGAGAAGCATTCAAAAATATCCAAGTATAAACCTAGTAAGAGAATTTGACGTTTAATAGATGGCCAAGGTTAGTCATTGTAACAAGGGACACAAAGGGCTCCCTTGTTTCTATAAGCAGATAGGTTTGGTCTTGAAGCCCGAACTCACTAGCTTAGTGTTCTGATGTTGATGCTATATTAGACATAGGCTTTGCATCAGAGTGGTACAGATCTATAGCTATAAATAGTGTACATGAATTACAAATGCGCCCTTTAGACCAAGGTTGGGAGCACAATTGACAAAGATTAGGGGATGGGAGGGTGGGTTTTTGCTTTGTTGATTGGTTGGGCTTTGTTATCCCCTTTTTGTGGATAACTAAGGAGATGATGTCTCGAGGCCCTCGGGTTGCAGATATGGAGTGCCAAGAGACTACATGACCAGCAGCACCCTTTGAACAGATGGAAAACCCACTCACCACCACAGATGGTCACAGGTTTACAGATGGCATCCACCACACCAGTTGGCTTCTGGAAGGCAGTGGGCCTTGCTCCATGAGGTACAAGTCAGTATTATGGTAAGCATTATTTCAATACCTAAGCCATTTGATTATGTTGTATCTTAGCTTGCTCTAGATTTCATGATATGTGCTTGGACATTATGCCTTTTTCCCTGCTTCACCTTGGTGGTTGACATTGTGCCCTAGTAAGTGGTCTTCTTTGGGAATGGGTTTGCTGCTGGGAAATCCCTTAATGAGCCATCGTACCGTTCCCGACCATACTTACCATTTTCCATCATTTTTCCCCTTCGTTTCCTTATCTCTTGGGATTTTAGGTTATATTGACCCAAGAACGGGTTGTCCCTCATTCTATGGGAAGAAGGGGCTAAAGGCCCAGAGGGGTTGGTGTTGGGTAAAAGATAAAAGCCATATATGAACCTTCCAGATGCTTCGCCCAAGGATCACCCAAGAAAGCAATAAAATGCTTATCTTTGAATAAAAGGGGACCCATAATATAACAAAGAAATGCTTGAAAGGTAGATTGAAGGATAGGAGGTCTCATCGCAAGCCGACCTATCACATGTAGAGTTTTTTGAGGTCCTATGAGGCTGCCACCTAAGGTCTGTCCTTGACCTTAGTATGGCTCTAAGTTTCAACTGTATGGCTGTCTTCTTTTGTTGTTTTAGGACAGCAAACAGTCATCCAAGTTTTTGCTCAATGTTTTGATGGTTAAGTGCACTTTTAAGGTGCCCTTGCAAGTGTTTTCTTTACTCAATGTTAGCACATACAATATAACTTAAAACACATAACACTACCTCTAGATCTTTAACTTTAAAATGTTGATCTACACTTCTAAGCATGCATAAATTTGACACGGGTATTTTTGGTCAACATGACCCTGGATAAAACCCCCCTGGGGAAAACCAGTTTGGGATATATGTCTATATAATGATGATCAAAGCATGAGATACAACAAGTAATACAATACAAAGGAACCTATATACATAGCAAGCTCCTCACAAGCCTTGCCACAAGATCCAGAGAGAGATGTGCCCAAACTCAGGTGCCCCCTCTCCCTTTGCTGCTCTCTACACTGAAGTGAAGCGCTCTCCTTCCTCTTTGACCCAATGAAGAAATCCCTCCACAGGAATGTGCTCTCATATGCTGCCTCTCCACTGAAACTGTCAAAATTGGCTTCCTCCAAGTGAAACTCCTACCAGGTAGTTGTGCATCCAATCCACTGGTGCGCCCTCCTCCTAGCAAATGTGATCACCATCAAATAACTGAGGCCTAAGCTGGATGCCTCTCTCCATGGAAGCATGCGCCCAAGCTCTCCTCTCCCAATGCAACTGACCTCATCCTCTTGCTCCTCCTACTCCTCCTCAAGTGAGCAAAACAAGGAAATCCTCCTTAGAATGCGCACCTCCTCTAGAAAATACACTCCTCTCTATGTAGCATGCGCCCTCCAAGGAAATGATGGCTAAACCTCCATGGATAACCTCTCCATGCAAGCTCAACCCAACAAGAGCTTCCTCCTCAAGCTCTCAAACAAGTGCGCCCTCCTCTCCTTGAGAAAATGCGCCCCTCCTCTTCTCCAAAACTCACAAGTGAAGAATTGAATCTCAAAAATACACTTTACCCTCCTTTAGCCTCCTTTGGCCAAGCCCTAAAAGATCAATGGCCTAGTGTCTATTAATTCACCCACATTGTGAATTAATTGTCACTTTATGACTTAACTGACATTTTTCACTTTTGACTTAAATCTCCTAAGTCAAAGTGAAATTAGAATCATAAAGTAAAGTACAAGGGTAATAGTCTTCCCCCTTTGTGCTTAGAGACTCGTAAGCACATGGGGACCACTTTCCAAGGTACCCAAATCCCAACACTCCCTCTTACCGAGGAAAGTGCTCGTCACCACCAATCTCATCCCTGCAGAGGACATGGTTGCCTCCTGGCATATACTCGGTGAGTATGGTTGTACCCTGATCACTGAAAGTGGACTCTGTCACAGATCTACTCGATTTGCATGATCTATAAATGGCACTGACTCTCCATCTATCCAAGATCAACTAGATCTCGGCATCACACCGAAGATCTCCACCTTGGTCTCCCACCAAGGATTTCCACCTACTCTTGGCCTCTCACCAAGAGTCACTACTCTTGGCATCTCACCAAGAGTCATCAACTTGGTCTCTCGCCAAATCACTTCCACCTAAAGTGGATCCAGAACCTGATCTGCCCGTCTCAGAAGTTATGTGAGGTTCAAACCTCCGTGGTGCCCTGGTGCTCCTCCTCATCAACCTCTGATGCACTGAAGTTGTAGCACCAACTCTCTGTCTACTCTGTTGCTCTGAAACTATAGCTATATTGGGTGGACCAGTCACCCACTCTGAAGATGTCCAGGGACGCTGAGTCTCATCTCCCTCTAAATCACTGTTGTGAGTCAGTCGGTCCTCCTCAACTCTGTCTCCCCATCTAGTGTTGAATGGTGTAATAGCAGACAAGGTCGTCACGAATGCACATTCTCTCGCAAACTGATCACTGAACTCTATCTCATCTGTTGTCGCTGCTGACACATCCTACTGCTTCTTCTTCTTGGGACATTGTCCTGCATAGTGACCCATCTCTCCACAAGCAAAGCATCTCACTGTGCTCATGTCTCTCCTCTGTCCACTGCTATTGCTGCTCTCTCCTCCCTGTGGTGGGGCCCCAAACTTGGGACCCTGTCGGCCTCCACGGTCGCTCTTCTTCTTGCCCTTTGTCCAAAGAGCAAGGTCCTCAACACCCAGAACTGACTGCTGCTGTCCAGAAGCTTCGGTTAGAAGCCTAATCTCCTCCTGGACGAAGTCATTCCACATCCTCTCCCATGTAGGCATAACCTCCCTAGCAACAATGTCGCGTACGAATGGACCCCAAGGCTTGGTGAAGCTATTCATAGCTGTCCTCACCAAAGAGTTAGGGTTCACCACCTCTTCAACGGCTCCAAGCTCGTCTCTAATCTGGGTGTATCTACCAAGGAATGAAGTAACCGACTCATCCTCGAGCATGCGAATTCTCCTCGGTCGATCATGAAGAACCAAGTTTCGGTTCTCATTAGAGCTCTCGTACAACTTGCATAGAGATGCCCACATCGCATATGCATGAATCTTCCCAATCAAGTGGGGAATAATGTGATCTCTCACAGCATCACAAATGATCCTCTTTGCCTTGTTGTTCCTTTTCTTGAACTCTACCACCAAGACGAGAGCAGTGACAGGAATGACGGGAACAGCTGCCTCGACTATGTCCCATAGCTCAAGGTCCTCTAAAACAAAGACCATCCTCGCCTTCCAAGGAGACCAATTGCTAGCCCCGGCTAGCCTGTCCTCAACACGCATCTGAGATACTGACATGTATGTCAACTGCGCTCACTCTGATGCTCCAAATGCAAGGAACGTTGCCTCACTCCTATCAACACAGGTGTGAAAAAAGGCAAGCGAAACCACGACCTCACTCCTAGTCAGTAGGTGTGAAAAGAGGTCGTACACTATAGCCTCACTCCTGTCCACGCAGGTGTGAAAAGAGGCTGTCCACAAGTGTCAAAAATCAGTCCAACAAATGTGCCCACAACTGTCCACAAACATTGTCAATTAGCTATCCGAAACCTGCCCTGAGCTTTCCAACTGGCAATGAATGTGAGGTACCTTCAGATCTGAAGTTTATCCATTGTTTTGAACTGAAAACTTGCTGTCCAAAACAACCAACAAATCTGATATAAAAACTCACAAAACTGCTCACAAAAGTGCTCCAAAATCAACAAGTCTAAGCCATCGTTGGCTCTGATACCATGTAGAGTTTTATGAGGTCCTATGAGGCTGCCACCTAAGGTCTGTCCTTGACCTTAGTATGGCTCTAAGTTTCAACTGTATGGCTGTCTTCTTTTGCTGTTTTAGGACAGCAAACAATCATCCAACTTTATGCTCAATGTTTTGATGGTTAAGTGCTCTTTTAAGGTGCCCTTGCAAGTGTTTTCTTTACTCAATGTTAGCACATGCAATATAATTTAAAACACATAATACTACCTCTAGATCTTTAACTTTAAAATGTTGATCTACACTTCTAAGCATGCATAAATTTGACACATGTATTTTTGGTCAACATGACCCTGGATAAAACCCCCCCGGGGAAAACCAATTTGGGATATATGTTTATATAATGATGATCAAAGCATGAGATACAACAAGTAATACAATACAAAGGAACCTGTATACATAGCAAGCTCCTCACAAGCCTTGCCACAAGATCCAGAGAGAGATGTGCCCAAACTCAGGTGTGCCCTCTCCCTTTGTTGCTCTCTACACTGAAGTGAAGCGCTCTCCTTCCTCTTTGACCCAATGAAGAAATCCCTCCACAAGAATGTGCTCTCTTGTGCTGCCTCTCCACTGAAACTATCAAAAATGGCTTCCTCCAAGTGAAACTCCTACCAGGTAACTATGCATCCAATCCACTGGTGTGCCCTCCTCCTAGCAAATGTGATCACCATCAAATAACTGAGGCCTAAGCTGGATGCCTCTCTCCATGGAAGCATGCGCCCAAGCTCTCCTCTCCCAATGCAATTGACCTCATCCTCTTGCTCCTCCTACTCCTCAAGTGAGCAAAACAAGGAAATGAAGCCTCCTCCTCAAAATGCGCACCTCCTCTAGAAAATACACTCCTCTTTATGTAGCATGCACCCTCCAAGGAAATGATGGCTAAACCTCCATGGATAACCTCTATATGCAAGCTCAACCCAACAAGAGCTTCCTCCTCAAGCTCTCAAACAAGTGCGCCCTCCTCTCCTTGAGAAAATGTGCCCCTACTCTTCTCCAAAACTCACAAGTGAAGAATTGAATCTCAAAAATACACTTTACCCTCCTTTAGCCGCCTTTGGCCAAGCCCTAAAACATCAATGGCCTAGATCCAATCTAGCCAAGTCTAATCAATGGGTGAGATCTCATCCAAAAATCTCACTAAGGAAACCCACTTTCCTTAGCTGATTTATGTCTATTAATTCACCCACATTGTGAATTAATTGTCACTTTATGACTTAAGTAACATATTTCACTTTTGACTTAAATCTCCTAAATCAAAGTGAAATTAGAATCATAAAGTAAAGTACATGGGTAATAGTCTTCCCCCTTTGTGCTTAGAGACTCATAAGCGCTTAGAGACTCATAAGCACATGGGGACCACTTTCCAAGGTACCCAAATCCCAACATCATGTCCATGGATATCTAGTGGTATGGCATTGTCATTATCTGGTCACCAAACCAGGGCAGTGACTCTCAGTTGCATGGCTGAGAGAAAGGGGGTCTCACCACAAGCAAGCCTTCTCATTTCCATTAGGCATTTGTGGGTGACATTGCCACCATTTGGTCACCACGCCAGGGCAGTGACCTTCAACCTCTCCTTGTGCTAAAGAAAATATAAAGAAAGAAAAATAAAAGGCAAATGATGGGCTTGGAAAAAATGCATTGCGAACAAAGGTACCACACATCCTCTACAAAGGCACCCATGAATGAGACACTACGACCCCTAGTATGTCATGAGCCCTATGCCCATTGAGTCTTGGCCCCATCCACCTCATACACCTTACATGGCTTAGAGAGGGACCTCTTGGAGGCTCTCCTTGACCTAGGGAAAGATCTACCCAATAGGACACCTCGTCAACCCTCCCATACTTAAGCTTGACAAGTCGCATAGTGTCTTTGAGTTGTTAATTGTTTGATATGGTAATCTTTGATGCACATGCTTAGATGGCTTATTTATTGATTGGATCCACTTATCATGATGTTATGACTTGAGATCCTTGGAGGGCGTGTTCATTTGTCTTTGCAGGACCTAGCTGGTGGACAGTTTTGGGAGAACAAGCCTAGCTTAGGCTTCCATGGGGCTACAAGCCCATAGGTTGGATGTCAGGGGCCCGCATGCCAGATGAGAGAGAGATGACTTGGACAGCCTTGATGATGACTTGGATGACCTAGCCCACACATTGCTTGCCAAACGATTTGCCCAAGAGGGGCAAAACATCCCATTTTTTAGCATGACATCATGACTATGGGGGCTAGGGCTTGGTGGTGAGGTGCCACTCTTTTGCACTTGGACGTTTTGGGAAGAAGAGGGTCTTCACCATGATGAGATCACTTAGATGCTTGACACATGGCCTTGGGAGGCCTTTCCTTGCTTCTCCAACACGAACGACCTCCTCAAAGTGGCAAAACGTCCCCTAAAGGGGTGACATCATCCTAGATTAGGGTTTAATTTGTGCAAAATATGAAATTTTAAGTGAATTTTTTAATATTATTGTGTTAAAGGGGGAAGATTAGGGTTGTTGACCCCTAATCTTGTGTTTTACTCCTTATTTTGTGGACAAACCATGTTGGCTAATTTTTGTATAAATAGAGATCATAAGATGTCATTTTGAATCATAAGTTTCCTCTCACAAGAGGTTTTGGTCTGAAATTTTCGGCCTCCTTGGCTATTTTAGCTCTTGTGCACTTGTGTATGGCTGATTTTATAAATGGTTGATGGAAGAAGACCTAGCACTAGCTTTGGATGATGCTTTCTAGCTCTTGTGGTGAATTGTCTTAGCATTTCTCTTGATATTGGTATGGTTTTACTCTCTTGTTATCATTTATTTCAAGTCAAGTTGTTTTATGCTAGAAGCTAGGTGGGAAGTATAAGGGAATACACCCCCACCAGAGTCTTCACCATTTTTGTTTGTTTCATCTCATTGATTAAGGGTTTGCTAAGAGAAGTATAAGGGCATACACCCTCTTAGCTTAAACTCTAGCTTAGAGAAACTTGCCTTAGGAAGTAAAAGGGCTTACACCCCCAAGGAGGTAGCTTCTCTAAGCTCCTTGTGACTCCATTAACCCAATAGTAAAGGCACTAGTCATTGATTTGTTGCATTGGAGATATAAAATTATTGCATTGGGAACATGAATTTCGGTCATTTTTGCTTCTTGCTAAGTGGATTGTTTTCCTTATGCCTTGGGCACCTCCCAACCACTAGGGCATCCTCATCTAAGGGCTACTTATTGTTGTTGTTACAAAATTGCATCTTCAGCCATTAGAGCTGCAGAAACCCTAACTTACTTGCTTAAATAACTCTTTATTCAACCATTGGTTTTTGCTCAAAGTTTGCACACTTACTCTACTTGTCCTAGTGCACTTTTTGGCAACTTTTGAGAGAATTCCAGTGGCTGATTTTCTTGTTGTAATACATTGAATGTTACAGCCATAAGGCTGATATAATTTGCTACAGACAAGTGTTTACAATAGCCTTATTTTTTGTGCTAGAATTTTGGCTTTTCATCTTGAGTTTAACTAGTCTTTCTCTTGTATTTTCTACTTGATATCTAGCACTTATTGAGCAGCTTCTAGTATCATTTATTTGCTGATATATATTGTTATCTACTGCTGCAAATTAGGGACAGCAAGCTTAACTTGCTGATCCAACTAATATATATTGTTGCAAAGTGTCTTTTCTTGTGTCTCGGGCAGGTACACTCATCCGAAAAAGCACTATACTTGTGGGACAGTCATTACTTAACTTGCAAGGCATCTCTCCCTACCTTTCTTTCCATCTAGACTTGACCTCTAGGGGCTTCTTTTCCACTTCCCTCCATCTCTGTTTCAATCCCCCTAGGGTCACCGGGATCGCCTCCCTAGAGTGACCTAGTCACCCTTGAAGTGCGGGACCTACATCGAGGTGACATTGGGTGTAGAATTCCCATAGTTGTAGCACTTGTTCCTTGGTTGGGTCAGGCTTTGCCCAACCTACAACTTGCGCTATAACAGGCTTAACAGGCTTCAAGGCTTTAACCTTGTCATTTTCTTTAAGACTCCTTTCATATGTATAGGTTCTTTCACTGGATGTGACTATTTTCTTTTTTAACGTCTCTATTTCCAATCATGCTCTTCTAGCTAAAGTAATGGCATTTTTCTAAACAAGGGTGTTTGAACATTCTTTCCTCCAATCATATCCAATATCATATTTGAAATGTAAAGGTCCCTCCCCAACCCAAGTCTACTTCAAGTAGTGCTTGTAGAAATTTCCTTGTTGATTGATGTTTCTCATAAAAATGCAATTCAAAAATTCTATGTCTTTCCTTGAGGTTTCCCAGATCTTAACCTTGTGAATTTTCAGCCTTAGGGCTGTTATGAAATTATAAACAAAACAGCAGCCAATTTCGACTCTTAACAACCCCAATCAACTAGGCAATTCAAGAGAAAAGATACCAATGTGTTCCAACAAGTTTTATCCCTGAAGGGCAATCTTATCGTGCATATAACAGATCTGAAAACACTTATGACAGCTATAAATACAGCAGCAAAACTGCCCTTATATTCTTCATTATAGTGCTGGAAATTACAAACCATTAAGACTATATATCGCTGAAAATCAAATCTGCAATTTACACAAGTATTGGACAGTTGGAAACTTCATTAATATGCATAAAGACAAAGTTTATGTACATACCATAGCATTATCACAAGGCTAGTACAATCCTCTAGCTCTCCAAAACCCTAGCTAGGGAAAACAATGAAAATTTTAGATCACACCAAGGAGATCAAACAAGCATGTCCTCCAAGGGAAGATGTATCCTCTTCTTCTCTTCACGAAGAACAACCTAGGATTTCATCTCAAAACCCTAATCTCCAAATCTCCAAGGGATAAATCCCTAACCTGAGTCTTCAAGATGCTCCAAGAAGCTCAAGAAACCCTAGTGACTCCAAGAGAGAGAGAGATAAAGTACAAAAGAAGATCCAAGAGAGAAAGGAGAAGTGGTGCACTCCTCTTGATCACATCTCTTTGGTTTCTTTATCCCACCTCCGGTATATGCTCCATTCCGAGTCCCAATTTTCATCCCTAGAGTCTGCCTTAGCCAAATATGTTGGTCTTTCTTTCGTCATTTGGGAAGTAGCCCTTAAGTCATACCTGCACTTCACTTGATCCATTTCCCCCTCCCAACCCTAATCATGCCTTATGAATAGATGGTATAACGAGACTTACAAGACACTCCATAGCCAACTTCAACACACTTTCACCCATGCTCGCCACTCCTACCTCGCTCTTAAAAATTCCTATCACTGCCTCCTTTTCCATAAGAAACGCCTCTTTATCTCACAAAGGAGACACAAGTTGAATGCGTCTCTCATCCATTCTCCAAAAAAAATTTGGCATACCATCTTTCCCCACCACTCCCCCCTCTCGCTTGACCTAAACCCTAGTTCTAGGTTTTCTCATACCTCCACTCTCTATGACATCTCCTAAGTCACCCGATTCGTGTTCATGTTCGAATTCATCAAGAACGAAGTTCAAGGAAAATTTGCCTAGCCGAAAAACCTTTGATAAAATTTGTCTTTAAATTCAAAATATATATATATATATATATATAACTTAAATAAATATATTTTAAATTATATAATTTTTAATAATATTTTCTTTAAAATAAAAAAATAACACATTTTAACTCTATATATATAAAATAATATATACATAAATTAAACTTTCAATATAAATAAATTTATACTAATTTATAACCTATTACTAATTGATATTTTACAGCCTAAACTAAACCAAATATATAAATTAATATTAGAAATAATTTAATCCAACCACAATTTATATCATAATCCCATATAACATGAGTAGGCCTAATGGTTAATAACATGAGTAGGCCTAATGGTTAAGAACATGTGTTTCCTCCTTGGAGGTCACAGGTTAAAATCCAGAGCGGGGTAGGGTATGTATACCTCTGTAGACTTTAGCAGTCAAATCGTTGCACGGAGGGGGTCCCTTGTCCCACAAACAAGGGGGTCTCATACACCAATTTGGTGTCTGGCTTGGCCGTGACCTTAAAAATATATTATTATTATTATTATTACTATTATGAAATCTCTTATATATAATACACATAAGGCGGAAGATATATACAAAATTTGTGCGCAAGCGTGTGAATGTCATTATTCACCTCCCCATGAATGAGCGATTCAAGGTAGGGTCTACCTGACAAATACAAAGGCGAGGCCTAGCCAATGAATACGAAGGGATTCCATTGATTGTCTGATTCCAGAATCTACGCTTTTTTATTACCCTTCCAAATTTGGAGAGCCATACCTGATGAACATTTAATGGCAACCGTTTCAAAGAACGAGTTTCAACAATGGGAGAGAACCTTCGAGCCTCATAAGGTAAACCATAAATATGATTAGCTACACAATGCATTCCTTTAATTTTATAAATAAACAAATTTCCACAAATTCCCCTTAAAAACAATCAATTTACATACAAATTTAACTACAATAGTAATGAAAATAAGATTTTTTCTAATCGACCAAATTTAATGGACGCATTTGAACAAATCTATTTGTCATTCCTTGAAATTCAACAAATTTCGAACTTCATGGTGGGAAGTAGCCGAACACAATGACTTGGGACGTTCCTAGGTGGCCCTTGATCCAAGTCACTTGCCCCCCCCATTTGCTACTTATTCTCATATTATTACATCCGGGAGGTAGTTAGAGTAATGAATATCAGCAAAGTAGCAAATGAAAAGGGGTTCCAAGTCGAGCTTTTCAAGCATGGTCTTCACACTCTGGATGATCACTTCGCCGACCTATTCAACCATGTTATCTGCGCAAGTTTCCCATAGACATGGTCCCAACACATTATTCACCTGATCCACAAATCAAATTCCAACACAAATCCTAACAACTACAAAACTATCATGGTTGGCCACACATTCTCAAAGCTCTATGCTACTATTCTTCATCAGAAACTTTCTTAAGGAGCTTGAACGGAGACACCTTCAAGCTAGAGGATAGGTTGAGTTTTGACTAGTGCATCAGATTATTGACCATATTTTCACACTTAGAGCCATCATTAAGGAGGTGAGACAACATTCTTCGAAAGTCTATTGTTGTTCCATAGACTTTAAAAGAGCTTTTAACTCCATCCCATGCAAGGCCCTATTCCAAGATCAGATCCATTGGCATCTTCGAGAGCTTACTAACTGCCATGATCCATCATGCATTTGTACGAGTCGGTCCTTGGCCATCTCCACACAACTCGTAAAGTGTCTGACTTTATCAGGAGTACTATTGGGGTCAAGTAGGGGTGCCCTTTATCCCCCACTCTATTTGGGATTTACATTGATGAGTTAGAGTCCTTCCTACATAAGCATATCCAAGATGGAGATGGGTGCCTTCTTCATCAGGTTTTGATATCTATTTTGCTTTTCACCAATGATGTGATCCTCTAGGCCTCATCCCCAGAGGGCTTGCAAAGATAGTTAGATGCTTTAGCAATTTTTTATGACCTTCGACAATTGATGGTCAACCTAGGTAAAACCAAGGTCGTGATCTTCAACAAGTGGAAAAAGGTTCTCTTGGATTATTATTTCTTTTTCAAAGGAGTGGAGATTGAGATTATTAGCACCTACACTTACTTGGGGTGCAATTCTCAAGGCCTCGGTTCAGTTTGAAGCATTCTCTTCAACCTCGGGTACAAGTCCCTAGCCATTCTTGAGAGGAAATTTTTCCATTACCATTTTCAAGACACTCCATCCAATATGTCTCTCATGGACACCCTCATTCCGCCCACGATTCTTATGGCTCAGAGGTTTGGGATCCTTGTTTACTAGAGTCTAATTGGGCCTCGACCGAGAGAGTGCAAATCCTTCTCCTTCATTGCATTAATAGATGTAAATAGACAATCCCTCCACCCATCATCCTTGCAAAGTTTGGGGACCTTGTTTACTAGAGTCTAATTGGGCCTCGACTGAGAGAGTGCAAACCCTTCTCCTTTGTTGCATCTCGACTGAGAGAGTGCAAACCCTTCTCCTTTGTTGCATTAATAGATGTAAACATACAATCCCTCCACCCATCATCCTTGCAAAGTTTGGGCATAGACCCTTCTAGTTCGAGATTGTGTTCAACCTTGTTTCATTTTTACATCGGATTTACAGTTTCATTGACTCGACTAAGGGGTAGGACTGGTATCCATACCTAGTCTATTGTTCATCGGAGTCCATCACGTTAGTGAGCACCCCGAGTTGTGATTGGTGTTGGCTTGTGTAATGTCCCCACTTTGGGACATCATTATATTACAGAGTGTTATGATGACTAGAGTAGCTAGTTGGAGGTTATAACGAGTACATGAGCTATTGAGGGGTTTTGGGGGGTCCAACTTGCATCGCTCATCTTATTTTATCATCATGATCCATTCCACACAACTTGGCTTTGGTTCCGTTGCATTCCGACGATTTCTGTAATTTTGAGTTATTTTGGGCTATATGTTAATTAAATTCACTGAGGATGTCATATTGGGCATAATATTGGAGAAACCTCTTAGTGTAATAGCTCATCAGAATCGGGAGGAATAACACTACAGGATAGGATGATGAGAAGTGACTTTCAGTGGCCAGAGAAGCCACAAGGAGAGATAAACCACTTTCGAGAGGTAAAATGGATAATTAATTAATTAAAGTGATTTAATTAATTAATTAATAATTAAATAAAGTAGAAGTCACTTGGAGAGACAAGGTGAGCAGGGAGAATAAAAGAGAGATAGGGGCCTCTATTCTCTCATTATGTTGTTTATTAGTTGATATCTGGCTTCTTGCTAGTGAGCCCATGCACTTGGGGGTTTTGAGGGTTTTGACTTAACAAACCTTAGAGATCAGCTCGGTGGTGAAAGATCCCACCCAACCTGGTCCAAGTTTGGTCACGGAGGTGAAAGATTCCTCCCTCACCATTCTACATCAGCTCTATTCAGTCACAGGTGGATTCTACATCAATTACAGGCTCAGAGAGAGCTAGGGTGCAACTTTAGGGGGATATCAGTAGGAGGGCGCACCACCTTGAGGAGATTAGCACGATCTAGGCAGAGGAGAAGGATTATGAGGAAAAGGAATTCTAGGTTTTCTTTGTAGGGTCTAGGGTGCCTTTTCTAGCCCTTTCTGGAGGAGGTTTCTTTGTCTTATTATTTATTAGGCTTAGCATGAGTTGGGAAGAAGGAGGGCGCACCACAGATTGAGGATCCAGTCTTTTGGAGGGTCGGTTCTTCATTGTTCAGCCTAAGACTTTGCCAGGGGGTTTCCCTTGGCCCGATCTACAGTTTGGCACCTTTCTCAGGGGATTTGGCAGCTTTATTCTTGGAGGCCGAATTATTGGCTTGCTCCAGCTAGGAGGGCGCATCTATCAATGGAGACACTATGGTTTGGGGGTCTTTCGGATGAGCTACCGCTCTAAGACTTCTCATACCTTCTTTCCATCATCAGATCTACCTTCTCAGGGAGGTTTTGCAGTGCTTGGAGGCCATCAGAGAGGAGGTCGTACTTCCTTTGATCTCTTCCAGCCAGGACTTGCGCATTGTGAGAGAGGGCATCACCTTCAACAGAGGATATCCATTGGTCTTCAGTGTTATTTGGTGTTCAACTTGTAGAGGCTTTTGGAAGCCTAGATCTTCTTTTATCTTGTATTTTGGAGGCCAGAGACTCTACTATCTTATATGTATTCTAGATCTGCTCCATTTTGTATGAGGACAACCATTGTTATGAATAAAATCAGATCTAAGGTATTTTTGGTTATTCCTTGTGTTGTTGATCTTGCATCTTGTTGAGGTATGTTCCATTGCTATATCTATTTTGATTATTGCTGCAAAGACACATAAAAACTATGTTGCATTGGTTTTCAGGACGGAGGAACAACGGGGATGGGGGGACACGTCCCCGAGACAGCTAGAGCGCACCCCCAATTTTTTCGGGGGACAGCGGGTTGGGGACGGCAATAATATATATATATATATATATATATATATATATATTAAAATTCACCATAAACATTTGTAGTTGCTTCAAGCTTGTAAGCATATCAAGCTATACTATACAATATTATGCACAGTCCTTGCACTTGCCAATTTTGAAAAAGCTCGACCAATTTAAAAAAGGGCAGAGTGACATTTCATTATTGGATGCTAGACAAGAGCAAAATGCAGTTTAACTTTAGGAAAATTAAATGAGAAATGTCTCTATAGCAGTTTTTCTTACTCATATTTCAGATTAAGAATGTGATTGAATAGGAATTTATTCAAACATTTAGTGCCCAATTGAAGTCACTACTATCTGATTGTTTTCACAATGCTTGAGGTTGGGATGGTGGAAGCACTATAATTGAATGACTCCTGAAAACTCATGTACAATATGTAAAAGCTAAGATGACCAGAAAAATGAGCAGAACAAGAACAGTAACTGTAAGGATCAGCCCTTTGAAATGTTGCATTCCTTATTTTTTTGACATGGAAACTTTGTTTGTTGTAACCTTGTTTCTGAAAATACAATATTTAAATCAACAGAAACCCAAATCAAAACCCATGTTTTGAGCTACAACTTTTACAACAGATTTAGATTCAATGCAATACAAAAATAATGGAAGGGAAAAAAGATATTATTGTTCAATCATCAATTTCCATGATTGTCAAGACTGAAGATATATGCCCTGAATATCCCCAAAATATGCCCAAAAAAATCCCTAAAATCTGCCTAGAACATCCTTGAAATTTGTTCGTAACGTCCCTGAAATATGTCGGGAACGTCTTGGGGACGGCCAGCAAGTCCCCAAGTCCCCAATGAAGTCCCCAACAATTTGGGTAAGTTTCCTACGGATCCCCAAGTCCCCGGTACACGGGAACGGCGGGTACATAGGTTTTTTGGGGGGGACGAGTCCCCATGCAACATAGCATAAAAACCATCAGTATAAACCCTAGCGTAACCCAAAAGACCAAAATCAGCAAAGTGTTTGACGAAATGCCACAACCAGAAAACACATAAAAATCAATAAAAACGCAATGTTCCTGGCATCCTGGCTTGGGAACATTACAGCTTGCGGAGGTATCAGATCTTCTAGAGTCCATGGGTACCTTATTGGACTAGCTTCCTCCTTTTAGATACTCCCTTGATGCACCAAGACACCTCTTATCTACTAGACAAGATATGAATAGGAGCATCCAAGACGACATCTACAGGTAGTTCATACAGGTTTCTTGGATAAACCCATCGAGCGAATTACGTCTAAAGATCGCTTTTTATGCTAATAATTTCAAGGAGTTGAGACATAGACTCATTGTCTGACCTCCCTATATGTGTTGTCATTGGACACATGCCCTTCATATTTCTCTAGGCCGGTTGATAGTGGGATTGCATAGACTCTAGGTGGAGGCAGAGCACCAACTCAACTGGTTAGACAAGATTTGTTAGTTGTGCCATATTTGGGAGGTTGAGACTGAGGTTCACTTCATCTTTCATTGCCCCATCTACTACGAGATTCATGGGCGATACCATTGCCTATTCAAGGAGTTGCAAACCCTCTCTAGTTTCTTCAGGTACCTCGATCAAAGATGCTTGGCCTTATACATGCAAGAGGTACTCAAGCTTCATTCCCATATTCTCAAGCCACCTCCTACGTCAATCTCCACCCGGATGATCACTTCCTTTTTTATGATGTTCCCATCTACGAGGGGCACCAAGAGACAGACAGATAGTGGCCTTGGCTCCAATTTCATATCAATGTAGGCTTGTGGGATTATCCCCACTTCACAAAGGCCTCATTGACATTGTTAGTCCAAATATCGTCCCAACACTAGATCACCCAAGCCCCAGCAACAGTGGATCTCTTCCAAGCAGCAGCATAGTATGTAGTCCAAATCCTCCTCTAGGTCCTCCTAACAATTCTCTATCTCAAGTTTTCTCCACTTGACCTCAGATATTAGGGGAGCTAGCCCTAGTAGACCCTAATACACTAGCTTTTTGGGTACTATAGATTTGAGCTTCTTGAGCACTCCAGACTTTGGATCCATGCACTTCTTTTGAATCTACTCTCCACTTCTGAAGTTTAGTTCCCATGCTTTAGCTTAGATCAACACTTTACTTTATGCATATTGCTTTTTATAGGAGTCATCTTTGAGCTCCCACATTGTATTGACATCATGATATTTAGTAGTCTCATTGACCTACTTTAGTAGTCATTTGTTCAACATTAGTAAAATTATCTTATCTTATCTTATCTTGTCTACACAAGAATGAATGAGTCGATGAAGGACTCTCACCTTCCTCTATATATGTAAGAGGTATGGGAGGCCAACACATCAGGTCACACATGTGGAGCGCTACACTACAAGAGTACACATGTCAAGCTCCAAGGTGATGTCGTCCATGAGAAAGGATCCAAATGCAAGGGCGCTCCACGAGATGCGTCCAATGCTCCTCCTACAAGCCTCTAAAGACTCCAACAAACCTCCTAAGCCATTTACACCTTTGGGTCCACTACCCCTGCATGAACACTGTTGTAACCTAGGCATCTTTGAGTCAACTCCAAGACTCCATTCCAGCATCCAAGCTACCCTGTGTTGTCTAAGGCCCAATTCCCTCCTCCAAGATGCAAAATGCTCCTCCTCCTAAGTAGGGCATTCTCCTAGCAAGTAACCATCTCCATGTGGCCATCATGTAGAACGTCGCCAAAGTTGTTTGAAGATCTCCAATGCCCTAGGGAAGAATATCATGCAAGCACCCAAATGAGGTCAAGCAACCACTAAGTAAGCCATCTCCAATGTGCAAATCCATCACAAGACCATGTCTCGTGCAAATCCAACACGAACCATCAAGGGGTCAATCACACACCATGTACCCTAAAACTCATGAAGCACCCCCAAACATGGTGTAAACACTTTCAAAGTAACCCTGGAAGCTAATAGTGCCTTTGATTGTAAGCCATCTCCAATGTGCAAATCCATCACAAGACCATGTCTCGTGCAAATCCAACACAAACCATCAAGGGGTCAATCACACACCATGTACCCTAAAACTCATGAAGCACCCCCAAACATGGTGTAAACACTTTCAAAGTAACCCTGGAAGCTAATAGTGCCTTTGATTCAAGCACTTAGAACTCCTCTGCATACTTGTGGACCATCACATCTTTTTGAAATAAATTCATTTGTTAAACATGATGCAATTCATCCTAGTTATAGTCAGCTTGTTTAGTTAGCGCTTTTGTGAATTCGTTGAAGTAGGCATCACAATTCTTTTTTATTCATCTAGCTCCCCATGTATGTGTTGTGCCTTCCAAATGTTGAAGTACAACTTGCAATTTGTTAATTTCATTTCGTATGTATCTCCCTTTAAAGGCCAAGTGTGGAACTTGACTTCATCATCAAAGTTACATTACAATATCTTCCTCTAAAGGTTGTATGAGAGTTCTTCGTGACCCATTCCGATTTCACAACTTCTAACATGATTAATTTGGGACCCAACCATGCTCAGTTACATATTTGTTGTCATAATTGTTGTTGTGAAATTTCGAGCTTAGGTTCAGAATTCACTGTACTTTTTATTTTCTGCAATATACTGTGCAGATCTGAAAACTTAATTGAACAACAATGCAGAAACATGAAAGTTGTAAAGCAGTATTAGACAGCACACAAAAATTTAGCCACACAATAACACAAGATTTTATCCCGGGGAAACCCAAAGAGGGAGAAAAACCCTAGCAAACAAAACCTCCTTATCAGCAAATAGATGAATGATTAAACTGATTACAACATCACCATGAGAGTGTGCTTCAGAAAAACTGAGGTTGCCAGAATGTGGATGCCTTTCTTTGTGCTACCTGCAAACAGTATCCCTCTTCTCTTCTCTCTTGCGCTGCATAACATGAGTGTATAAT
The DNA here is from genome assembly GCA_900067695.1 of Picea abies. Taxonomy (NCBI): domain Eukaryota; kingdom Viridiplantae; phylum Streptophyta; class Pinopsida; order Pinales; family Pinaceae; genus Picea; species Picea abies. The sequence goes on along the minus strand of CBVK0101041333.1, from coordinate 12,121 downwards.
GAAGGGTAGATCTCTGTATATACTAGGTGCAAAGGAGAGATGAGTGAACTCGACTTAGGAACTGAATGTGTGTCTTTACAACTCGCCTTTAGACTTGACTTTACAACTCAACTCGAATTGTAATTAGACTTGTAACTCGTCTATGCATGACATGACAACTCACCCTTGAGACTGGACTTGTGACTCGACATGCCAACTTGACATGCAACTCGACTTTGTCAACTTGACTTAGACAACTCGAACTTGACATGCAACTCGACTTTTACAACTTGCGTTAGACAACTCGAACTTGACATGCAACTTGACTTTTACAACTTGAGTTCATAACTCAGCTTTCACACTTAACTTCATAACTCGACTTTCACACATAGCAACTCGTCATTCTTCTCATGGTGGATAAGGTCACATGTGCCAACGCACTAAATCATTATAATTACATCATTTGCATAAGTGATAAGGAAGATTGTTTGTCACATCAATCTAGCTCACAGGATTTATACATTCATCCTGTCTATTGCTAGATTTGCCTTGCTTTTGCACTAAGCTCACAAGGCTGACCTTGACTGTTGCACATGGCTCACAAGGTTTTTGTCCTGCCTTTTGTCCTGGCTCACAAGGCTTGTACGTTTACCTTGACTCTTGCCATGACTTCACAAGACTATCTCTGGCAACATCCCTTTCATCCTGACTTTTGTCCTGGCTCACAAGGCTTGCACATTGGCCTTGACTCTTGCCATGACTCACAAGACTGTTTAATCTCCAAGTCTCCCTGGCTAGCCTCAGGGTGGTCAGTTAAGACCTCTCATTGGAGAATTCCTTCTGATGCTGCTACTTTCAACAGTTGTCGCCTTCAACATTGTTACTTTCTTTGTCTCCCTTGTTGCCCCCGATGCCTATCATCTTGCCTTCTCCTCGGATCAAAATCTCTACAATGATACCACTTGTAAGTTGTAATGTACTTGTAAACAAAAATGGCACACTACTACCAGAAACATAGATATGAAAAAATATAAAGCAAACATATTTTGGATGTAAAGCTCAAAATAATGAAAGTAAGAGACTAAAAATATAAGAACTTTGGGGGAACTTGTGCACCCAAGTGGATTGAACCCGTAAACCCAAACTGGAAAGTATGGAGGAAGAGTTCCCTAAAGAAACACCGTTGCTAGATACATGAAGTGAAAAAAGTTACAAAAGAGTGAGAGCACCCCTATCTATACAAAAGAGAGAAAAAACCTAAGTTGAAGCCCAAGGTATCTTTAAGGGGTACTTGGGTCCTTATTACATGAATGATGAAAGTGACCATTTTCACTCATTGAAATGGACTAAAACATGTTACGAAGTTATGAGTTTCCATACAAAACATGTTATGTACATGGGCTTCGTTTGGACAATAAAAATTGTATTTGAGTACACAACAAACATATTATTAAAATTTTAGTTAATTTCCTGTTAACTTATTGACTGAAACCTTAACTTTGTCATGCAAATGTAATAACTTAACAGGTGATCAACGTTGATCTCTGGTTGATCCGGAATCAGCATCAGACTACTTGTCTGCTCCAAGAGGTGGTATTGGAATTTTAATAATGAGCTATTTAGTTCAACTCTTACATAGACTTTGTCATTGACCTCCAATGATCTTAATGCGCAATGTTGATCTTGCTCTAGACTTGGCTCTTACCAAGTGTTTTCTTCTAGTTTCTTAATTTTTCTTTCATTTTCGCAAGCATTTATAATTAGATTTCCAACATTTACAAGATTTAAATTGTTTAGAATTATGGGTCAAATACTTTAAATGGTGTCATACTGCCGACCAAGTGTTATTTTAATTGTCCTTCCCTTGTGTTATCTTAATATGTGTTCTATAATTAAATATACTCATTTATGTTTGTTCATCGAGTGATCTTTGTTGTTTGAAATTAGATTACGCCAGATTTAATGGATGCTTTTGAGAAAAGGATATTAGCAATATCATTTGCTTCACGGCTCATGTGGTAGGTCCTGCCATTTGGTGAGTATGTCCACTACTTCTAGTATTTGGTCATTTTAAATTGCTGTTTTTGGTGGGCAAGTGACGAAGTACATCGAAATGTTTTTTGATTTGTTGTAGACTGTGGGCTGGTTGCTTTATTTTCTTGTTTGTTAAATTGACAAGTTTCTCGTGTACATATATATTTTTCTTTAACTTTTCTTCATGTTATTTCCTTGTAATATCTAGCTGCTTCGTGTGTGTTTTATTTCTGATTGCATAGCTTGCATAGTGACTGCAATGGAATTCATTAGAATTATATCTTAAGGGGGATTTATATTTAGAATTTCTATTACATCTTTTGCCAGAAGGTTTGGCTTTCTCGTCTATGGTTGGGTTCAATGAACGTTAGTTGGTTATCCCAGAGGATTTGTTTATGGTATTGGAATAATTAAATTCAGATAAATTGTTAAAACCACCAATCTCTCTCAGAACAAGGGCCTCTAATTTTGAAAAAGCACACAAGAAATAAAACTGCTAAAATCATTTGCAGCTTTATTGCAATACACCTCGCATAATGATATAATTTGAGTCATCCAAGGCTTGAAAATAATCAAGCTGCAAATCCCATCCGCTTGACCATTAGCAAAATGGACACTAGGAACCTATCATATAAACCCTGTGCTCGACTTTCAAAATTCATATAGCTTCAACCCAAGGCTTGAAAATAATCAAGCTGCGAATTCCATTCGCTTGACCATTAGCAAAATGGACACTAGGAACCTATCATATAAACCCTGTGCTCGACTTTCAAAATTCATATAGCTTCAACCCTGACTCTGACCTGGTAGTATCCTAACTATAGTTCTACTTTTCCAGTTACTTACTTTGCATTGCCCATATATCTAAGTACAAAAGCTTGGCATAACTAACCCATCACACTTGGTTCAAAGGCAGAACGAGTTTTAGCCCCTTAACGACGATTGTTTTTGCATGATTTTGATATCATTGCTCCAGAATATATAAGCTATACAAAAAGTAACAAAAAACCATTACGATACACTAAAAAACACGACTGTTTTTCTGAAGACCATACTCATAAGTTTTTATCAAAACTAAACAATTCACTGTAGGCAGAAACCAGGCAACCCTGGTCTATTCACACTCAACCCACATACGCAATATGCCAACTTTTCCATTGCTAGCAAGGCAAGTGATATCCAGAATCTGATTGATAGAAAAGTCCATTTACAGCTTATGATACAAAAAGCATCAATACAGCTACAACTGATCGATCTCTATTTGTAATTATGTTTGAGTATAACGTCTGTAAAAGGTAGTCAATAAAGTAGTCAGTGTCTTATCCAATCTTGACAAGTTCCAACGATAATATTTTGTCCACCCTCATATAGAAAGTTGAAACTCATCCAAAGAATCCAGACTTTAAATTAAGTCCATCTTTCAATTAGTATGATTGCAGAAGATGGTGAAGAAATTAGATGAAGTCTGGTACCTGTTTCATTTAATTAGGAAAAAACAATCTCAATAAGCAATCTCTGTAATAACAAACGGGTAGACGCCAACCATGTGACTGCATTCTGGGATCTTAACAAATTTTGTCAATTACTAAGTGAATTTACCGCTAAAATTCAAACCATGCATTTTATAATCCTGTTAAGATTAGCTGGAAACCGTTTTACGCTCTTTCTATCCTTATCGATATCAACTGCCTCAGAACAGAAATGTTCTGCCATAAAAAATTCATTAAGCTAAAATGATAACCTTGAGAAAAATAATTTCATGGTGACTTAATAATGCCATTCCAGCAAAGGAGACAGCAAGGAACCACAATTCGTAAGTCTGATAATTTTTTAATTGCATTCAACAATCTGCAATAGAAACTAATCAAGCAAAGAACAGAGCACATATACTTTGCACCAATAGATTTTGATATATAGTATATAGATTTGTTGGCACTAACCGGCATCCAGCAACCTTTACAATGACAAGCAAAGAACTGACGGCATAGACTATTTCCCTTTAGATTAATCGAAATATGTAGACAGGCGATGGAGCCATAATGCCATGCACGCATTTTTTATATGGACAACAAAAGTAAAAAGAATATTACAATTTATGTCAATCAATGCTTGCATATCCTAACTTGAGGCATAAGTGAAAATCAATAACAGAAACTGAAAATTTCCTTTAAGCATTTATGCACTCTGCCATCAGGTAAATGAGCTGACCGTTTGCGAATTTATAAAATCAACCTCACTCTGATAAATAAAGGATCCAACACAAGTAATACAATAGCTTTCCAGACACTAATGTAAGCACAAGGCCTGAAGAGGCAACAAGTATATTTATCCTCATCCTTGCTTACATAGTCATGCAAACAAGTAAGAATGGGGAGCAAAATTGCAGCATAGGGCATACAAAGAGTTTCAAATGCTTATGCTAGGCAGACATAGCCTTTTACCAATTAAATTAAATGTCTTCTCCAGGAATGTCACCGAAAAGACTGTTTAGCTAAGATCGTTGAGAGGAATATAGAGGAACTACCTATAGCCAAAGGCATCAGGGGGAAGGGGATCAAACTCGACACCCAGCATGGGACCATCTTCTTGAAATAGTCTGCCCAGCTGAACTTTGACAGCAGAAATAGCCTGGTGTTCGACAGCTTGTTGCCAGTATAATGGTTCAACGACCATGTGTAATCCTTCTTTCTCTCTCCTCTTGCTCCTTGCTTCAATTTCAAATGAATTCAGACTCTTTGATGGCAGCCTCCTTGCTTCCATTTCATAAGAACTCCCACTCTGCAACGACGATCTCTCTTGAGATAACGAAACATAAGGGTCTTCGACAATATCATGATTCCCTTTCAGTAGCTCACGATCCGTGAGCTCAGCAGCAAGGACGGCAGATGGATAATCATGATTATTCACAAACCTGTGGTTCTCACCGTCTTTAGCTGTCAAACGATTCCAATTTTTTGCCTGTTTAGAATTGCTTCCACCAGCCTGTTTCAAGCCCCTGGCAATATATTGCTCTTCTGTGGCCACCGAAAAGTGTTGAGGATATGTATGCTCCATACCCATATGCATAACCTGCCCTTTCCTTTTCTTACTGTTACTTCCTTTCATTTCCACATAGTTCCCATTCCTCAATGCATCCATCTCATATGAACTCCTACTCTGCAATGAGGAAGTGTCTTGGGAAGTTGAAACATTACCTGCATGATGAGGGTCCTCTTCCATAACCCTATGATTCCTCTTCAGCATGTCGTGATCGGTAAGTTCGGCGGCAAGGACCGCAGATGGGTAATCAGAGATGCCCAACAATCTCCGCTTCTCCGATCGCCCCAACTCAGTTCTGACAACATGTTGCTGTTGTTGCAGATTGCTGCCACTGCCGGCATCAAGCTCCTCATTGCTATCAGGGTCCTCCTTCTTACCCTTCTTGTCCTTGAGCCTCCTGTGCCGGAACCAACGCTGGACCTGCTTCTCCGACAATCCCAGCTCCCTAGAAAGCTTGGCTTTCATCGATTCCGTGGGATACTTGTGCTCTGTGCATGAAATCTCATTTTGGAAATCAAACAAAACAGACCAACATGCATTTTCATAGGTTTTCTGCATTTTTTCATTTTGCAATTTGTATTGGGTGCATGTGATTTTTTCCGATCTAGCCATTACTGAAATCCTCTTCAATAAACAAAACAAAGAAGGAGATGAGTGTTTTTGCATAAACCCACATGCATACATACATACCTGCATAGATGTTCTCCAGGGCCTCCACCTGAGATGGGGTCTTCAGCCTTCGCTTCTGCTCAACGAATCCTTTGTCCTCCATGAAACCCAAATCGAATACCTCGATCATTCAACGAATACCTAGAAAGGAAGGAAAAGCAAACCCAGAAGAAAAATGAAAGATATTGATATTGTGAAATGAAACCAAGCATTCCCCACCACCACCACTATGCCCTTGAAATGCTGTAAAATTTAATTCCGTAGAGGGCCAGTCAAAGGCCTATCACATGGATTGTGCTGGCCATGGATTGTGGGTGGGGTTGGCAGAAATGGCGGAGGGCTAAAAACAGAAGAACGAGAGAGGTGCAGGAAGAGGAGGAGCAGCAGCTTGTGGGTCCCCAGTGGGTAATTGAAATTGAAATGGAATGTGGAATGGCAATGCCAGGCGCCCACAATTCCAAGAGTCCAAACCTATAATCCACTTAGGAGGGAGGAGTTTGCGCTCCTTCCAAACTCCACTTGGCACGTAGTTCTCCTCCACATATACCCACCTCGGCCCTCTACATCACTGTTGGTTGCTTCAACCCCTTGCCCACCCCTTCTTCCACCTAGCTCGGCCTTACTTTTCTCCATTTTATTTTTTCTTGTTCGTTATTAATGTTATCAAACCGTTTGACTCTGCAATTTGGACCTCGTTAACATTTCATTCTCCTATCACAATTTTACATGGCATCTACAAAACTCGGCTTCTGTCGTTTATAGACTTGTCCATGATAATGTTTTTGGATTCGAGTTTTTTTTAATTAAAGACTATTATCCATTATATATAAATAAATAAGGATGATGGATAAACAAATTTTATTAGGATTTATTTAAGTGGGAAAATTGATTATAATTTATTTACCAATTAATTAGTGCTGAGGATAATCATTATTGACTATTATACTTGAATGTTAGTTAAGTCATCATTTTTATTCGACACATTTAAATGATTCACTCATACTCTATAAAGAAGTAAATTTCCACTATTAAACAATTAAAAATAGTTTTAATTCTATTCCAAAACTAAAAGACATTTTCAATAAAGATAATATTTATAATAAATTATATATAGTAACATAATAATTAATTTTTTATCTAAAAAATTATAATTAATTTTTTATAAAAAAAAATTAACTTTAATTATGCTATTTTAATAATTACATTTTTTAATTAAATTTTATTTTTTTTTATAAATTTATTTTACTCTCACATTTATTAATTAAATATATAAAAATTCAAAACACAATTTTATAAACATCCTAAGTATAAAATTACCCATACCCATTATCAAACAAAGAAATGATGGATATTTCTTCAGTGTTTCTATCAGGATGATAGGTATATTTCTTAGTGTTTCTATAGATGAGATGATAAGTATATCAATGTAATAATAATAATTAATCATCATTATTATTTAACATTTTAAGTAATAAGATGGTTAAACATTGTGGAATTTGACATTTTTGTATTTACCATTATTATTGTTAAAATTATAATTTTAAATTGTTAAAATCATAACATTTATAAACATTTAAGTATAAAAATACTAGAAACACATTAATTATCATTATTTAATAACATGTTAAGCATCATTATTTAATAACATGTTAAATAATAAGAAGATTAAATGTTGTAAGATTTGATATTTTCAGGTTTACTATCATTACCATAAATAAATTATTGTTAAAATTAAAATTTTAAATTATTAAAATCACTGTAAATTTAAATACTCTATGTATAAATAAATTATAAAATACTAACATTTAGAATTAAATCAATACAAAAATATTCTCATTAAATTTTAAATTAAAATAATCAATATTTTTAATATTAATTATTTTAAACAATTAAAAAAAAACAATTTCTTATAATGTTTACATTACACCTAAAAAACAACTCTTTATTTATGTATTACTAATGTATATTATCTTTATAACATAAGTCAAAGTTAACACTATCCACTAAACTCGTGCAGAGTTGTTAATATTAATATAATATAGAATAATTAAATACAAACTTTTACGTTACATTATATTATATAGTCGATTGAATTTATATAAAGTTGAGGTTACACATTTAGGTTTGATATTTGATGAAAAACATTTTCTTATATTTTATTTTTTTTCTTATGACGTAAGATAATACTATACCTAACCCTTCTCTTTGTCAAATTCAATTATTATTCCTCCGTTGTAAGAGCAAGTCCAGAGCGAGAGATTTTTTTTTTTTTACTTGCGAGGTAAATGGTGAGAAGATAGTTTTTTTTTTTTTTTAAATGCAATTTAATATTAAATTTAGTTTATACAATATTACAATAATAATAATACAGTCTATGTGGGTTTAATGGTTAAGAATATGTGTTTCCTTTTAAGAGGTCACAAGTTCAAATCCAGAAGAAGGTAGGGTATGTATACCTCCATAGACTTTACCAAGCGAGTGTAATAATAATATAAAATTATAATAATTTAATATTGATTCATTTATTTATTATATATTGTTATTGTTATTATTTATTTTATTTTTTATTTTTAAATATAACTTTTTTTTTAATTTAATTTATTAATATTATAAACATTATACATGTAGGTAAGATATGCCCATTCTACGTAGATTTTTTGAGGACCATTTGTAACTAATTTTTTGAGATGCGTCGGGAGATGGCGGACTAGCTTCAAAGCCAGTGCGCTCTCAGTGGTCGTCTGAATATGTTGTTTGACTCCTTGTCCAACGAGCCTACAAAGAGTCGCTACCCAACTTGTTGCCAGTCGTTCGCCTTCATTTTTTGCCATGATGGATGCCCAGGTTCACCAAAAGTTTAGCTTTTTAATTGTTATGTTTTTAGGTCTAGATAGGATACATTTACAGTTGAATTATGTTTTAGCAAGAATCTGGTTCTAGTATATTGGCTTGTCTATAAGTTCTTCGGGCTACCTATCAAACACGGGTTTTGAAATATGTAATGACATGTATCGCTATTACAACTTTTTAAAATAATACAAATGTTTTTATTTTAAAAAAATCATTACACATGTAGGTACACTTCATTAGAGGGTATTAACTCAGCCCAGTATCTGGCAGCAGGTTATTAGAGGCAAATATTTACACAATGCCACTCTCCTAAACTGGATTAGACAACATTCCCACTACTGCACTTCAGCATCGAGAATCTGGACATGTCTTACTCGCGCGCTACCAGTCATCAACCATTGGCTTAGTTGGTGTCCTGGAGCAGGCTATCAAATTGTTGTTGGTCACGACAGAATATTTGGTATGGGTGATTGATCGATACTTACCAATGAACTCTTAAATGTTCTAAAAGGAAAGAACATTATCACACTGGCCCAGGCTTCATCAGCGCAAGATCTGGTTACTTTCATTGTGGTCTGGAGAAGTAGCGAGGAATTGGGGCTATTGGGAATACAGGCTAGTGCATGGAACAATTTTACAATGGAACTTAGACAAGCCGGAATTACCCTCCAGGAAGGCGCAAAGGACAAGTTGTTGTGGAATGGAGGTGACGCATCTGGAATTCTATCGGTCAGGAACTGTTACAATGCAATATTGTCTACACAAAATTTACCGATAAGGAGCAGTTGGATGTATAGCATCTGGAAATGGCGATTACAGTTAAAAATTATCCTTTTCTTCTGGTTGGCAACTGAGCAACGCATTCTAACGTGGGACACTCTACAAAAAAAGGGATGGGTGGGACCGGGCATGTGCCATCTATGCAGAGAAGCCACCGAGGACAACACCCACTTATTCATCCACTGTCAATTTACACAGGTTGTCTGGTCAAATGTTTTATCCATTCTGAATCTGAACTGTACATGGAGGGGCCAGAACTTAAACGACTGTATGGAATTGTGGCTTCGGAATAAAGCAATAACAAAAAAAATGTTCATCTTGCTTAGTTAGTTTTTATGGTAGGAGAGGAATAAAACTCTGTTCGAAGGGAAGAAGTCCTCAGTCAGAACTGTAGTCTACAGGACATTAAGTTTGCTCTCAAAGCAACAAACAGAGTTTAAATCACAAGCGATTAGGTTGAGTCCAATTATTCCATTAAACAGGTATACTATGGCCTTTTCTGATGGGGCTTCCATAGTCGGGGGAACAAATTATGGGGCAGGGGGATCATTGAAAAGAATAAATGCTTCAGAGATCAAATGGATCTTTAATTGCGGTGAAGGATCTAATACTAAGGCAGAATTAGTTGGAGCGTGGGCTACATTTTCCATGGCAAAATTCTTGGATATACACCATATTCAAATTCTGGGGGATTCCAAAGTGATCATTACTTGGCTGGAACAAAAATGTAATCTCCATGCTATCAATATAGAAGGCTCGAAGCGCAGTATTCGGGACCTGGCATCATCATTCCAAGGTACCAACTATCATCATATTTTCAGGGAATCTAATGTGAAGGCTGATAAATTATCAAAAAGAGCACTCTTGGCGCAAAAGGAAGATTGATATACTTCAATTGGGATGGTGAAGTTGAGAGATCTCCTCAGTTTTTAAATATCTTCTAATAGGCTTTCACCCTTTATGATGGACAGGACTGATATGCTTTTGTTGTGAATGAGAGAACTCATATTTTTGGTTGGGTTAAGTGACTTTACGTCTTTATTAATTCTTGGTTGGTACGCCATCCATATTGAATTTTTGTAAGTCCTGCCTTTTGGAAGTAGACATAGAGAATTGGCGAGCAAAGAATGGCTATCAAATCCGAAAGTTTTAGTTTCATGGATCATTGATCAGGCGATGTATAAAATAAAGGTTGGAGATACAATGATAGTTATGGAATGAATGAACAATAGAAAGAGAGCAGCCTGTAGCCCAAAAAATTTTAAGCAAACTTTGATCTTTGGATCAGACGAAGTAAAAATTATTTTAATATAATTTGTGAGATTTTTCTTCTTTAAAAAAGGTACACTTCATTAATCTCAATAAAATAAAATAAAAAATTGTATTTACAATAATTATACACATTATGATTATTAAGAATATAGAAGAAAATATTACATACATATAAATTATCGATTGGTACATATAAATGGTATTAAATTCAAGAATTTAGAGTCATTGTTCACTATGTGAATGTTTATAAATTACACATAATTGAATTCTCTCACTATAACTCTAAATGAATCAATGTATTTATGCATTTATGCTCATGAATAGTTGTATGGATGCAATTAAGAAGCACATACCTATTGGACTCAACATGGATTATAAGGATTAAAAACTATTAGTTGAAAAACTCAAATGTCTTTATTAATATTTATATATATTTTTAAAATAAATATAAAATTTATGTTGTCAAAATAAGGATTTATATTATATAAAAATATATTTAAAATAAATATAGAATTTATTTTGTGAAAAAAGAATTTATAATATATAAAATTATATAAATAGAATTTTAATTTTGTTTGATTATTTAAAATAAAGAATCCTCGGATGGGGTGTCATCGAGCGGACAGTGCGTTTGAGGAAGGTTGGAGGACACCTGGCACAGGCAAGCCATGTGCCTTGCCACTTATCCCTCCTCTGCGGCTATTTAAATGCAGTGAATTTATTCCCAACATTCCATACACTGGGACGAGTACCAACATCAGCTCCTTCACACAAGCGCAGTAATGGTGGCGAGATGGCACTACAACAGGTCTCGTCGGGCAAGGTGGCTCCTCTGGCTATTTCTCACGACTTTGGTTCATTCTGCCCATTATTGTTTTCTGGCTTTCATTCTGCTAAGCTTTGGCCCTCACTCTCAGTCCCCTCCCCCCTTCGTCCCCCATGTTTCTTTGCATCACTTTGTCCTCCCTCTCCTCTTCATCCTCCAGATGTCGAGGCAAAGAAGTAAGTCTAAACGTGGGCCAAAATGGTACAGTCCATATGGGCGTGGACATCAGTGTAACCTTGAATTGCAACCCTCCCCTGTTCATTATTCCACCATGGGCTTTCCTCCTATGCCCTCCCCTTGGGCTTATAGGGTCGAATGGCATGACAATTTGGGCAATTCGTTGGGTTTTCAATATGGACCCATTGAGGATGAGCCTTCGAATCCGCAGCCTCCCACCCACCCGGTTACTCCTTCGACCGCTCCACCTAGCCATTATGCCTCCTCCCCTAATACTGGGGCACCTTCACCTTGCGAAGAACACTAAGGGCTTCAGAGCGTTATGGCGATTTTACAGGACCTCATATTTGAGGTTAGGCGAGACTTGGCGGACCTGCAGTTCAGATTCGAGTTGTGGACGTGACGCAAAGAGTGCCTTGAGGCATTGCTGACAACTCTCCTCCACAAGACTCCAGCTCCAGAGACAGTGGGCCAGGATTTGGAGCTAGCGACAGA
>CBVK0101041260.1:0-10087 GCA_900067695.1 Picea abies | reverse complement strand
CTAAGGGGTAAGCTACATAGGCAATAAATTGACTTTCCTCTCTAGGAACGGGCTCGATGTATAATAAGATTAGAAAAATGGGGATGTGATGTGCATATGTATTAAGTGGGTTGAAATGAGTCTCTCTCTCACTCATTTTTCATAGTGGATGAACTTTCACATTCACTTTAGTCTAGATCCATGTGTAATCATAGATGACTCTTCAACTACCACTTGGGGGGCATTACTTTTGTAGATTTCATCCAACCTCATCAGTCATAATTGGCCTAAATTTAAACTGTATGTTTCCCAATGACACAAAAGGTACCTACAGTAGCTACTAGTGGGTTTAAACTCACGACCTCTTGGAGTTTAAGTACCAAAGGAGGTGTGGATTACTAGTTGAGTTATAGGAATAACTCTTTCGCAAGTTATCACCATTGAAAACCTCTTAAGGAGGATGAAGAGGCATCATGAATCAAACAGTTCAGATAAAGAAAGGGAAACAATCCTTTCAATTAGTAGTGTTTGACTTGATCAAGTCTCATTACAAAAACAATATGTAATTTTTCTCCAAAAGTTCATAATTTTTTCCCAAAAAACTATTTCCTCCTATATTTATATATTTATCATCAACAAAACTATGCAGCTAACAAGCCCTGTATATTCCATCTATTAATCCTTATATTACAAAAAAACATCGCACTAAAGTAAAGTAGCATTATATTACAGCCAAGGATCATGTATATATTCTAAGTGATGGCCATGCAGTTCCTATAAAACTATCCATACGCCATGATCTAGCTCTATCCCTTATTTAGATAATCCATCCACGGTCATGTTCCTATCCCTATAGATATGAGAAAAAGAAATATTATGAAATTTTGATTGTATGTTCCATGCATCAAGAAACAATGGTTGGAGTGTGAAATTTCTTGTATCAAACTCTTGCCTCATCCATTTTATAACAAGAAGTGAATCCATGAACATGTGTATATGTGTTACTCCATGTTCTTATGCAATAATAATACCAATTTGAGCATCATAAGTTTGGAGAAATTGTTTGATCCATGACCCACTCTAGATTTAAAATAAATACCATGAGAGGAAAAGAGATGTGGTATTCCCCTTGCCCCACCCCTAGGGGGATTCCCTTATGAAGAACCATCAAAGTAATCCCAAGAAAGATCTTTATTAATTTTCTGCAAAAGATTGTCTAACATTTTTGTTTTCCTGAATCTGAGAAAAGGTAGATAAAACATTTAGACCTTGCACTACACATTTTAATGGTAAGGTATCCTTATCCTCAAACAACTTTGTATTTCTAGCCAACCAAACTCCCCATGTAATATTTAAAGGAAGATATCTATAATTTTTTGTTTCATTGTAGGAATAATTTGAATTTTCTCATAAGAAAGAAAAATTTCACGACGTTTCATTTCGCAAGAAGATGAAATTTCTTGCGATAGAGGATTTTTTTATGCGATGCGTTATTTCACATGAATTTTTTTTTATTGCAAGACGTCACGGGGAGATAATTTTTTGAAGGTGTGAAAAGAATAAAAATATACAAGTAGGAATGGATCATTTTTGCACATATCACCAAACCATTAGTCATTCTAAAAAATCCTACCCTCGATGGCTCAATTCAATGACCTTGGTCATTAATCATATGCTTGACCAACAATATCTTTCTCAAAATCCATCCCAAGAAGCTAAAGATAAATCAAGTCTGGAAGAAGAGGACACAACTGAAGGGTCCACCATGTTCCATTGGGATTATGTGGCGAAGCCGACTGATGAAATTGTAGAATAAGAATCTCTAGGATATACATAGGTCATGTAGCCTACCCGAAGAAGTTTCAATCTAAGAAGTAAAGGACCCATACCTAAAATCCTTCTCCTTTCTAGGAAAAATATGGTTTCCAAAAAGGTTGCACCCCCTCTACAAAACAATGTTATTGTCCCTCAATTAAAACCTGCAACCAGCACTACAACGGCCTGCAAAATATCAACGAATAATCATGCTCTATAGCCCATGGAATATAAAATTATATAAGAGATGAAAAATACCAAGGATAATGTGTCCATCATTAGAAATATGCAATTTACCACAACAAAACGAGTTAATCATAAATATTGTTCAATCCTCTTGATATATCACCACAAGCATCGAGTTGTGTGCTTGAAAAAATACCCGAACCCACAAAGGCACAAATATAGAACATCAAGCAAAGCTACCATTAATAGATTTGGTAAAGTAACCCTCTATAAATCCCATACACCCCCTTTTCTCCTAACTTTTGAAATATCCAATTAAAATGTACATAATTGCTTGGTAGATTCATAAGCATCCTCTAACATGATCCCTGTTTTTGTCTGTCAAAAAATTAATGTTGTTCCATTGAAATTCTCAACTAGAATCATAAAACTAGATAGGTCTAAAGTGGGATTCATGGGTGAATTAAAATATGTACAAATTAGGTTAGTATAAGACCCTAGGTTCATTCAAATCATCAGCATTGATATGGTTGATATTCCCTAGGTTTATGAATTTCTGTCGAGTAGGTACTGGTCACAAAACTATAGGGATATTTTTCCACCGATTAGTCACATTTATGGTTTCCATATAAGGGTTAGACAAATAAAATAAGAGTTGACAGCAAGGCGTAGATGAAATTCATCGTCACATAATTGGAAGGTAAAAATGAACCAATCATTTTTTCTAGCTTTGTGCTTGGTAATTATTTTTTTGGTAAGAATATTTCTTTGTTGCGAGAAAAAAAATTCCACATGAAACGGCACATCATCCAAAATTTTCTTCCTTGCTAAAAAGGGGAATTTTTCCAAACACTTCTCATGTTGCATTGCCTGAAATTTTCACCTCACTGTGATATATCACATGAAATTTGTTATCATGAGAATTTTTTTACACGAAACAACCTTCATCACACCAAAAACATCTTCTCATGTGATATAATAACCTCATATTTAATGGTGCTAACCACTGATGTTGATCCAAAATGGGGATGAGGAAAGAGGAATGGATCCCATGTAAACAAAGACATGAGCAAATATATACATTCCACCTATCAAAACCTGTTAGAAAATTGTTTAACTGTCCTTTTTTTGTAACTAAACAAGCCACTTGGATAATCCTCATTTTCTAACCATTACTTCAACAAATCAATAATTTCCACTTGGTTAGTTTGTCGAAATTTAAATGTTCCACTTGTCCATCAAAGGGAGAGGAAGATATTTGTAGAGACCTATAAATACTAGAAGCTCCAAGGAGAGAGGTTGGCTTCTTGTAATATTTTTGGGGAACTATTTATGTTATTGTTAAAGAGAAGAATACATCATGGTCATTTTAGAGGAGAAGTAACTAGTGCGATGTGCTTGCATGTGGAATTTTCTCATGCAATCTTTGTCTTCATCTCTACTATTGTAAGGCTATTTTGTTCAAATTATGGACTATTCTGTTGTGAATTATAGCCTTGCATGTTAATTTATTTTTCTGATATTATTTTTTTGAGTTGGTAAATGGATAGTGTTGAATGAGTTCATTCATGTATTATTGGCCTATGTTTTTCTTTAACAGCTAATTGTAACAACATGTATGGAGGAATTAATTATTTATTGTATGTTTACTTTAATCAGTTTTCTCCCAGCTAGGATAGATTAGAATAGTTTATTTTATGTAGTTAGATTGGCATAGATCAGTTTTAGATCACGTTCTACATTCTTCATTTCAATTACTAAAACTCCAAATCATTAATGGTTTTCGATCCAGAATCTAAATGGGTTTCCTATCCTGAATGGGATGAGGACTAAATGGGACTTCATCCAAAAGAGTATCCCTTTCTATTGGCCTAGGTCATTTTGACCCAGCAATAAAAACTAGAACTAAAAGGAGGGGCCGAAAATTATATGGTTTGTAAGAAAAAGTAGTCCTCACGTGGCCAAACCTCTAATCCCTTGAACCTTGAGAATCATCCCAATATTTTTCCAGATACTGGTGATAATATCAAACTAGAAATTCCATTTTAAGATGCTCCTCTTGTCTTTGAAAATCCCAAATCATGTAATTAAAACCTATATGTTGTTCCTAGGCCCAAATTTAGCATAGTCTGGCATATTTCTTTATCTTTGGTCAAAAAAAATGGTGAGTTACTAGTAACACCTTTGTTGCCTAGGAAACAACATGCTCGTCAAATCCAAACTTTGAAATCAGTTCTCATTGATTTAGTTGAATATTTAGTGGAACTTGCACTACAATAGATCCCTTCCCCATTATACCAAATTCCACAATCACCTCCAAACTCATATTCATCCTCTAATCTGAACTTACCTCAATATTCATCCTTTGATTTTGAACAAAGAAATACATCAAGAGAAAATTTTAACCTGATGGTGGGTAATCAACCTCACATCCCTGCATGGATGTCCCAAGGGGCTCTGAATTTGAGAGCGAACCTACATGACCTTCCCAAACATCCTGAGAAAATTCTACCCAAATTCAACCCTCATAAATCTTGTGCTCCTGAAGACCATATCAAAAAAATTTACCTCGTTGTGAGGCTCATGAAGGTTGAGCATGAAGATGTAGTGTGTATATTATTCGTGTACACCTTCAAAAATAAATCCTCTACCTCGTACTACAATCTACCACATCACTCCATCAAATTCTAGGATAATTTTTAAGGGGAATTCCTTAACAAATCTAGTGAATAAAACTCTCGTGCCACTTTACTTAAATAATTATTTGAATTAAAATGTAAAATAAGGAAAGGATCAAGGATTTTAATTATAGTTTCACAACCATCCCAAATAAATTTCCTATTGATGGCCAGCTAGTTGAGGAATTAGTAGTGGAGTATCACTCCTTTGCTTTGAACACTTCCATTGCCATGTTCGTCAAAATGACTAGAAAAATTACTCTAGAAAAACATTTTGAGGAAGATAAAAAGGTAGACAAAGAAATGCTTACATTGGGAGGGAACTTGATAGGGGAAGATACCAAGGTTGTAATCATAGGTAAGAAACATTTGTTGTTGACCATACCTATAGAACAAGAACCTATATACTTGGAAAGTGTCCTCAATATGGTTAAGAAACTTTCAAACAAAGTAGTGGACCTCAAATCAACTCTAGAGCCATCAAATCTAAATTTTAATTTGGAGGAAGTAGGAATGGATTATTTTTGAACATATAACAGAACAACTAGCCATTCTAAAAAAATCCTACCCCGAATGGATTAATTCAATGACCTTGGTCATTAATTAGATGTTCGACCAGAAATTTCTTTCTAAGAAGCCAACCCAAGAAGATGAAGTTGAAGCAAGTCTGGAAGAAGAGAACATAACCAAAGGGTCTGCCATGTTCCTTTAGGATTGGGCAGTGAAGCCAAATGATGAAACTATAGAAGAATAATCCCTAGGATAAACACAATCCATGCATCCTACCCCAAGAACTTGCAATCTAGGAAGTAAAGGACCCATCCCTAAAACCCCTCTCCTTGCTAGGAAAAATCCAGTTTCCAGAAAGGTCTCAGCCCCTGCGTAAAACAATCTTGTTGTCCCTCAATTAAAACATGCACCCATCACTACAATGGCCTGCAAAATATCAACAAATAATCATTTTCTACAACCCATGGAATATAACATCATAAAACACATGAAAAATACCAAGGCCAATGTGTCCATCATTTGACATCTGCAATTTACCACAATGTAGAGAGTTCATCATAAACACATTCAATCCTCTTGATATCTCATCACAAGCATCAAGTGTCTTGAAAAAATACCCAAACCCATAGAATATAGGCACAAATGTAGAACATCAAGAAAATACGCCATTAATACAATTAGTATAAGAACCCACTCTAAATCCCATACACCCCCTTTTCTCCTGACTTTTGAAATATTCAATTATAATGTGAATAATTGCTTGGTATATTTAGGAGCATTCTCTAACGTTATGCTTTTTTCTATCTATCAAAAAATTAATGTTGTTCCATTCAAATTCTGAACTTGAATCATACAACTAGATAGGTATGAGGTGGGTGTCATGGGTGAATTAAACGATGTAAAAATCATGTTAGTATAAGACCCTAGGGTTGTTCAAACCATCGACATTGTTGTGGTTGATATTCCCTAGGCCTATCGCTTGATACATGGTCACATACCTACAAGAATATTTTCCACCGATTGGTCACATTTATGGTTTCCATATAAGGGTTGGACAAATCAAATAAGAGTTGACAGTGAGGCACGTATGAAATTCATCATCACAGAATTGGAAGGTAAAAATGAACCAATCATTTTTTCTTGCTTTGTTCTTAGTAATTATTTTTTGGAAACTAACCATGGATGTTATGCAGCAAACCATCATATTTACAACCAAATAGATAGTTTGAACTCCTTCACTGCACTCGAACTGATGAAAATGATTGTAATATAGTAGAGATATCTAGTATTAGTTCTACTAACATAGATTTGCAAAATAAAATTTGGAATTTTTTTTTGATGTATCAAAGTCAAAAGAAGGATTTGGGGTAGTTGCATGTTGATAGACCCACTAAAGTTGAAAACTATAATCTCCTTCCTCTTGGAATTTGAATGCACCAAAAACACTGTAGAATACAAGGCCTTGGCTCAAGGTTTGAAGAAAGTAATTGATCTCAAGGTAAAATGTATAAAATTATTTGGCAATTCCAAAATAATCGTCAGATAGGTGAATAATTCCATCCATTGTTATCCCAATATTTGAGAGGTTACCAGCAAGAGGTATGGAAACTGAAAAACCATTTTGAAGCAATTAATATTATTTTCATTCCTCATTCTTAGAATGTTACTACAGATACCTTAGCAAAGGCAACTTCAATATTTACACCACTAAATAATGGTTTTTTTGTTGAAATTATTTTCATGCCTTTAGTATCTAAAAACATTATCGGTTGGAGGGTTTTCAATGGTGATGAGTATATCATAGATTCCCTCACCATTGTTGGTTCCTTTAAGGAAATTGTCATTGATGACGAGGAACATGACCAAGATATACAAAATTGTCGAAGTGAACCCAATGAAATCAAAGGCAACTCGATTCCCAATGGAGTATTGAATCTAGAATGGATTTTCAATATGCAATTCAAGTTCCATTCAGTTCTGAATTCAAATATAAATGACTCATCGAAGATGCACTTGCTAATCCACCTTGGCACTCAGGAAAGTCCTAAATTTGTCAATTTGGGAACATGTTGCACCAAAAGTGAAAAGAAAACACTCACATGGCTATTTTCTAAATACAAGTACATGTTTTCTTAGACATATGAATACCTCAAGACTTACATTATAATCATTCAGCATGTCATACCACTTAAAGACAGTGAAAAACCCTTTCATAAAAAATTACACAAAGTTTACCCAGCATTGGAAACTATGATATATATGATACGGAGATATTACTTTATGTGCGGGAAATATTCTATGTTCCTGCTTAACCCAATTCATACTATAATGATCTCAGAAACTATATGTAGCAAGGAACATCTCCTAGCCACTTAAGTCCTAAGAAAAAAAGATAATTAAAGATACAATTTTCACAGTACTATCTCATCAATGGCATCCTATTTTGGAGGAATTATGATGGCATACTTCTCATATTCCTTGAAAAACTGGATGCTATCAAAGTCCTCAACAAACTACATGATGGACCTATTGGATGACGCTTTGCAGGTGAAACAACAGCTGACAAGATCTTGAAGGTTGGATATTATTGGCTGACAATCTTCAAGGATTGTCATGCTTATGCCCGAAAATGCACAATATGTCAAAAGTGTGTTGGTCGAGATAAGAAATATGTTGTCC
The DNA here is from genome assembly GCA_900067695.1 of Picea abies. Classification (NCBI taxonomy): domain Eukaryota; kingdom Viridiplantae; phylum Streptophyta; class Pinopsida; order Pinales; family Pinaceae; genus Picea; species Picea abies. The sequence continues at coordinate 2,240 of CBVK0101041260.1, read as the reverse complement.
CTTTGCAACCTATGGCTATGAAAGTACCATTTGAGCAACGGGGATTGGACACCATTAGAGAAATCAACCCATATTCCTATAAATAGCACTGGTATATCCTAAAAACAATTGATTACTTCACAAGATGGGTCAAGGCTATACCTCTGATGATGTTGAATGAAGAAGTTATGATCCACTTTCTAGAGAATTTGATCACCCAGTTCGATTTTCCAACTACCCTCATATTTTACAATTCTTCATATTTTTCATCCCTTAAATTAAATGAGTTTCCTTTGGATAAAGGAATTATTTTACAATATGCAGCTAATTATTACCCTAAGGGAATTGCCTTAGCTCAATCCACCAACAAAAAACTGATCCACATCCTCAAAAGAACCATAATTGATCATTAGAGAAACCAGCATAATACCTTACCCAATTCTCTTTGAAATGATAGTGTGACCCCAAAATCTTCTCTAGGATCATCCCCATACTTCCTAGTTTATGGGAGAGAATCCATCCTTCCCCCCAATGTTTTCTTACCTTCTCTCCAATTATCCCAAGCCTCCCTTCAGCAGAATTTCCCAATCATCTAATTGAGGATTGACATCTTGCTTCAACTTGAAGAAGAAAGGGAGAAGGAAAAGAAAAAATTGTTGTCTATCAGCAAACTATTAAGAAATGATTTGACAAGAGGTATGTGAGAGATAAAGACTTTCAGATTGGTGACCTTGTGCTAAAATGGGACAAGCCACATGAAGAAAAAGGTGAACACTCAAAGTTCCAATAGTTGTGTCTTAGGTATTACATAATTAATGAAAAACTTGGCCTAAGCATGTATATATTGCAAAATATAGAAGGAGAAGTAGACCTACTTCCTGTCAATGTCCAAATATTGAAACAATATTTCAGCTAGTTGTCTATATGCAACTAGTTTGTACATAAGTAGTTTTTTTGCTTGCCTTTCAATTTCAACATTTGAATTTTGTTCATTTTCTTTGAGTTTGTTTGAATTATTTCCATCGTTTCTTGCTCATTTGATTTATGCTCTACTTATATTACCCTTAGTTCTTATTTTTTCTTTGTCATTTCCTCTTACATGATTGACTTAATGCGCAATATTTTCAGAAATAACCATATCTTGTTAGTGATATGCTTGTTTAAATGATATTCAAACACAACTAGTTGGAATAATGGGTATCTACTCCTAACCCAATAGATACGACAGTAGTTCTTATGTTCACCTTAGTTGGTGCTCGAAATTCAAAATTAGTGGTGGAACACTACTTGGACAAACAGACAGCCATGGGTAACTCAAGCCTAGTTCAAGACAAATTGTTGGTTTGGACCAAGGCTCCACTTAATAAGGAATGAATTTCAACACTGAAGCTAACATAGTATCTAAGGTAGAGCACGTAAGAAAGATTCTTTTCATAAGCAAGAAATTCTAAAATTGTTCTCACTGATATGTGTCATATTTCATTCCTTTAAGGCTCCACTTAATAAGGAATGAATTTCAACACTGAAGCTAACATAGTATCTAAGGTAGAGCACGTAAGAAAGATTCTTTTCATAAGCAAGAAATTCTAAAATTGTTCTCACTGATATGTGTCATATTTCATTCCTTTAAAGGATAACTAAGATCCCCCATCCACCTCTCTTCAAAAGAAGAATGATATAACAAGTTAAAGGCTTGGGAAAGGCATTTAATATCATAGCAGAAATGCAGGTATATCCATCAAGGATATGGATGCTCGTTGGTAGTGGAGGAATGCCTATGATATGAGGGTGACTCTATTGGGGCTATGGACGCTCGCTAGTATCAAAGAAAAGCCAAAGTATGGTAACAATTCACTTGAAATTTTTAGCATTTCTTGCATCTAGCGACCTTGTGATACTACACTAGTTCCTACGGAAGAATTAAGTAAATGAACTTCATGCTCATACCTCGTGATCATAACTAGTAATTTTCTCAATACTAGAAATGAATACTCATCCAGTTAATCTGGAGGAAGAGATGTAGTGGGACTCATTGAGCAGAAATTATAGCACTTGATCAAAGTAAATTTTGTTTATAACAATAAATAGTACTAGTCTTAAGTTTTGATTGCAGATATTCATGGTTATGTTATGACCCAAGGGGAGCATATATAGGGATAAATTTATATGAGATGACCCCAAGGGGGGAATATATGAGCCTAAATGTACATCTAATGTGTAAATATATATATAATAGGGTTGGCCTAATAGTAAAGGGGCCT
>CBVK0101041259.1:0-20577 GCA_900067695.1 Picea abies | reverse complement strand
AGACATGTGAATTGTGATGTATGAATGTAATTGGTTATTTGGAGGAGGTTGTCCTATTCTTTGAGGAGTTTTTTTGTAACTTATCTATATTGGAGTTGTGCTCCATGCTCACAATTTGTACATGGTGTGTACTTCTAGTTTATTCTGATATTTTAAGTATTTGTTACATTACAACTTCATATGGAAGAATTAAGTAAATGAACTTCACAATCCTGCCTCATGATAATAACTGGTAATTTTCTCAAGACTGGAAATGAATACTCATCCAGTTAATCTGGAGGAAGAGATGTAGTTGGACCCATTGAGTAGAAATTCTATCACTTGATCAAGGTAAAATTTATTTCTAACAATAACTAGTACTGATATTAAGTTTTGATTTCATATATTCATGGTTTCACTCAGTTTGTCACCAATTGTTGAGCTAGCAACAACCCCCTATGATTTTAAATTCAACTTTTGATAAACAGCATGGAGCCCCCTCTTCTACTTTGTGTGTTTATGGAATTCAATGGCCTTAGCGAGCATCATCTTCCCATACTTTAAAATTTCTCTTTGCTCGATTGAGCCTACCCTAATTCTTCCACTTTTAAACTTACTAGGATTTTTCATAGGCATTCTTTGACATTTTCCTTGGATTTTAAGCAAGGTTTTTTCACTTAGAAATTTTCTGCAAAAAACTCTTTATCACACAAAAAATGTTTTTGCACAATATAGTGTGTATCACACACAAAAAAAAAAATCGTGTGACACTATACATAGCACATTTTTCGTGTAACACTCATAATTTTGTGCATGAAATATTTTGTCGCATTATGTATCACACAAAAACTTTTTTCTATGATATATGTCACATTATTTAAAATTTTCCTCAATCATGACAAGGAAAACCTCCAAAGTAAATGTTTCCTAATCCTAGCACCCTTTATCGTATCCTTCAAATGTTTTTCCAAATGTAACATATTGCATGAATATTTTCTTCATGCGATACACCATGTCGTGCAAAATTTTCTTCCTCGCGTTAAAGGGGAACTCTTCAAAAAATACTTGCCCATTTTTCTTCTTTTCGCAACTTCAAAAAATTATCCTTGCAATGTGTCACAAGAAAATATTTTTCACATGAAATAGTGAATTGCATGAAAACTTCTTTTGTCACAAGAAATTTAATCTTCTTTGGAAATGGCACGTTGTGAGAAAATTTTGTTATTGCGAGAAATTTTTTTACATCCGAAATAATGTGTCACAAGAAAAACATTTCCATGCAAAATAGTGTATTGCAAGAAAATTTCTTTGTCACAAGACAAAAAATTCATGCAAAATGATGCATTCTGAGAAAATTTATTTGTCATGAGAAAAATATTTCCATGCAAAATGGTGTGTCGCGAGAAAATTCCTTTTTTGCAAAAATTTTTATCCATGCAAAATAGTGCATCATCCAAAATTTTCTTCCTCGCAACAAAGGGGAATTCCTCCAAACAAATTTCACATCACATTGCCTAAAAGTTTCACCGCACTGTGACATATCACATGAATGTTTTTATCATGTGATACACCCTTTATAGCAAGAAAGATTTTTTGTGTGATACAGCTTTCATCGCACCAAAAAAAATATTCTTGTGTGATATAATAACCTCGGATTTAATGGCGCTAACCATTAATGTTGATCCAGAACTAGGATGGGGAAAGAGTGATGGTTCCCATAGAGACAAAGACACAATAAAATATATACATTCCACCTATAAAAAGTAGTTGGAACACTGATTAACTGTCATTTTTTTGTAATTGAACAAGCCACTTGGCTAATCCTCATTTTCTAACCATTACTTCAACAAATCAATAATTTCCACCTGGTTAATTTGTTGAAACTAAAAAGTTCCACTTGTCCATCAAAGAGAGTGGCAACTATTTTGTAGAGACCTATAAATTCTAGATTTTAACCTCGTACAATTAATTACTGCCAACAAATTCTTAATAAAATATAAAAGATGCAATGGCACACACACACATTACACAGAGATTTTTACCCTGGAAACCCAAACCAAGAAAAATAGCAACTTGTTTAGAGTCGCACCTCTAATATTTTATTCATCATTTTCTTCATTGTTTACAATACAATATACAAATAGGATCCCACGGAATCCAAACCCTAATCTATTGACCCTTATTAGTCAAAAACCACAATTCCTTAACTGGAATTAGAAAACCATCAGCAAAAACCATGTGTCGAAAAACCGCCAAAAAACGGATGTAAAAAACTACCAAAAATAGACCAAAAAAATCTTCTCATGAGCTCCCACAACCCTCTCTAATGGGGGGTTCTAAGCACCCCCCAAACCCCCTTTTCTCCCATATCAATGTATAGTACATGGGATCAATTTTTCAAAGAATATAACACATACCCAACATAAAAACTAGAATCTCCAAGAAGAGAAAGGTTGGCTTCTTGTAAATTGTTTGGAGAACTATTTATGTGATTGTTAATGAGAAGAATCCCTTAGGGCCATTTTAGAGGAAAATTATCTGGAGTGATGTGCTTGCATGTGCACTATTATCATGCAATGTGTGTCTTCATCTCTACTACTGTAAGGCTATTTTGTTCATTTATGGACTATTCTGCTATGAATTATAGCCTTGCATGTTAATTGTTTTTTCGGATATTATTGTTTTGAGTCGGTAAATGGACATTGTTGAATGAGTTTATTGTTTCAAAATAATCTATGTATTTATTTCATTCATGTATTACTAGTCTCTACTTTTCTTTAACAACTAATCGTTATAGCATGCAAGCATGAACTAATGATTTATTGTCTATTTACTTTAATTAGTTTTCTCCCAGCTGGGATAGATTAGAATAGTTTATTTTCTATATTTAGATTATCTTAGATTAGATCATGTTCTAGATTCTATATTTTGACTAAATCTAAATCATTAATGGTTGTAGGGACAAAATCTTGATGGATCTCCTATCCCAAACAGTGTGAGGTCTAATTGGGACTTCATCCCAAGGAGTACCCCTTGTTACTGGCGTACGTCATTTCAACCCACCAACAATACCATACAATATGATCTTCTTCATCCCTTAGTCTGATAAAAACAAGCTTTAATATTGTTAGTGTATCTCTATGATGTGTTTTCTTCCTCCTCCCTTAATCCAAACTCCCTTCAAGTAAGCCAACCCTACCACCAAATGGTAATCCTTTTCTAACTAGTTATCTATCAGACGATATAAAAAAACCTATCTCTTAAATATTGTATCACTAAAATAGGTAGCATGTGCAAGTCCCCACTTCCAATATAGGGGTCTCCAATTTGAACTTTGTTTCCCTTTCCCACACACCATACCAACCAATTTTCAGCCAAACAAAAATTTGGTAATGACCACTTTCCAAATGATAGAGGTGTCATGTAATATCTTTAAAGGATTCCTAACCCACTCTTTCATAGAGTTAGAGGATATATACTTGTCTCTAATGACTTGATCCCACAACCCTTCACCTTGTATTATTCACCAAACGTTCTTTGCAACTAAATCCTTGGAAAATAGGAATATATTATTTAATCACCAACCCCCTTGAGCCTTTGGAACTAAATTTTTTTTCCAAGAAACCAAAGCAATGCCTTTTTTCACTTGATCCCCTAACCAAATGAATCTATAACATAGTCTTCTAATCAATTTCAAAACACCTTTTCGAATCCATGGAAGTGACATCTAGTACACCAAAATTTCTTCTAAAACAACCTTTACCAATACTAAGCAACCTCGTTTGGATAAACATTGTTTACAACATAAATTGAGTTTTTTCTCCACCTTTTCCATAAACCATTGCTAGTCTTTTTTTTAAATACAAATTGGCCTTTAGTTGGAAGCTTGAATATTTCATGTGTGTCTCTAACTCAGCAATATTGCAAGGGAATAGATAAGTGATAAAATTCATTTCCATCTCAGATATACCCCAAAGAGATATTGTTAATTTTGAAATGTTTATTATCATTCTCATGGCTATTCAAAACAAGTCAACAATTTCTTTGAGCTTCTTAGTCATTCTCCTTAAATCTTCATAGAATATTAGAATTTTGTTTACAACCAACAGATGTGTGATAGAAAAATAATTTCCTACATTTATCCCCTTAAATCTATTGTTTCCAATGACATCCTTTAAATATCTTCATAGTCCTTCTGCTACTAAAATAAAGAGAAGGGAAGACAATGAGCACCCCTACCCCTATATAAGTCCCCTTTCTGGCCTAGAGAAGGGACTAGCCACACCATCTATAACAGTGGCATATGATACATATGTGATACAATTTATCACATAATAAATAAATTAAGGATAGAACCCCAAATATATTAGAATTAATAGAGCCAACTCACTCAATCATATGTTTTTGATAAATCCAATTTTAGAACTACTGCTTTTAAATTTTTTACCTTGATTGAATGAAGTCCTTCTTGACAAACCCCCACTTTCTAATGTATTTCTCTCCCCTCAATAAATCCAAATTGTTCAGCAAAGATCTACCAAGACATAATTCCTTTTAGCCTTCTAGCAATAATATTAGACATGATTTTATATATGTAGTTGAATAAGGTAATTGGATGGAAATTTTCAAAAGAATTTGGGTTATCAGCCTTTGGAATCAAATTTATGAAGGTTGTATTGAATGTAGCTATAATTTTGCATGAGATTCGTGATGCCTCAATCACCCTCCTTAAATCCCCTTCCACAAATTCATAACACCCTAGAAAAACTCCACTATAAGTCCATCTAGGCCTACACTTTTATCTTTCTAGAAGATTTGAAATATCAAATATAACTCTTCTTTACCCACTTTATCCATCAAGGATTGATTTTCTTTCGAATTAACAAATCTTGGGAAAGTATTGGACAATATTATAATTTCTATTATTGTAGCTCTTGTCTTTACCTTGTATATGGATAAAACAAAATTCTCCTTTTGTAGCAATTTCATTAAAATTGTATGCCCATGTGTCATCTACCTTTTCAATCTTGCGTACATAATTTATATTCCTCCTACAATTTGTGAATCTATGGAAAAACTATGTATTTTCATCGTCTTCCTCGAGCTATAGTGCCCTTCTTTTTAGTGTGCAATTTTGTTCTTTATCGAGAGGAACGAATCTCTTTTTTTATTCAAGATATTTTATTTTATCTTTCTAATCATGTGAAAAGAAACCATAAATACAATTCTTATAAAGAAGATCAACCGCTTCCTCCACCTCCTTTAGAGTTTTTTCATGCCTTTGACTTTTTTTATTTTCACCAAATCATTGCAACCTTTTTTCTTTATCGAGAGGAACGAATCTCTTTTTTTATTCAAGATATTTTATTTTATCTTTCTAATCATGTGAAAAGAAACCATAAATACAATTCTTATAAAGAAGATCAACCGCTTCCTCCACCTCCTTTAGAGTTTTTTCATGCCTTTGACTTTTTTTATTTTCACCAAATCATTGCAACCTTTTTTTTCTCTTTTTAGATTCTCATGAAATTGTAAATGAGTTGATTCTCTCAATGATCCATCAAAAGGTTCCTACACCGCGTTTATTTGTTTAATGAAATCCTCCTCTTCCAACCATTATGGATTAAACTTGAAAGAACTAGTTGGTTTCCCTTGAGCTAGGGCCACTTCTAAAAAAATAAAAATAAAATGCTTTGAGCCCCCCCCATTAGAAACCCATTGACAGATTCTAATGGTTTCCTTGAGGAAAGATTCTAATATCAAAAATTAACCCAATCCTTTATCAATACAAGCCTCACATTTTCTTTTATTTCTCCACGTTTTTTTTAACTGGAATGTAAATATGATTTTTATATATTAAAAAGGAGCTATGTCGAGGCCACAACATTTACATACATCAAAATTTTAAAAAGTCTCTTTGAAAATATTGTTTTCTAATCATACTATATTATCCTTTAATAGAGTTTATAGACCATATTTCTAGGTAATTTTATAAGTGATCTACTTAACAAACTGACCCAAAAAACATGCAATTCTAAAAAGCATCCACAACATTAACGATGAACACTACCTTGTGCTTCTTTCCTCCCTTCAAAGTGAGGAATTTGTTCCTTAATTTGCATAAGGTCCCTGATCTAATTGATTGTCTCTTCCTTGCACATGCCATTTGGCCAAGATTTTCTAGAACCCAAGTTGGTGGAGGCCAAGGAGAGTGATTTCAGTCACAAAGACGCTACTAGAGTGCACAACTTATTACATCATGTGTCCAGAGAGCCAATACTTTTATTCTAGAGTAAGATGAGAGTCATGACATTGGCGTTATGTGTGTTACTGGATCACTCCAACTCTTTCAATTTCACTTAAATAAGCATGATACCTTTGCTATTATCTTGAGTGATCTCCTCGTGCCTACCTAAAATGTCTTTAACCTCCTTGATATATGGGTTATCCATGACTGTAATGAATATACTCTTCATTGATTTCCTACAACCAGAGCCTAGGACCCCCCAAAAGTGGCCCCTATAGATAGCCTCTTGATATACCAATAAGAATAACTAGAAAGTATCACAACTATTCTCCCCTTTGGCATGAAATTTCACAATAGAAACAGGAGTAGAGTATTTCAATCGAGTAACCAAGACATGTCTAGTAAAGTAGAAATAATTTACCTGCATTGAATTTGTTTCAACTGGAAACACCACCCCCAAGCTCTGTTGATATTCCTCAACTCTCTCATGTCAACCTTTTGATTCAGGTTGTTAATCATATCATTTTTCCCTCCTCCAATGCATAGACAGACACAACTCAAAGATACATTATCCCCTATATCACACGAAAGCAAAGATGTATGTGTTCAATTAACTTGATCTCGTATTCAATACTCGAGTATGAGAGTTCTGAAGGCCACCTACCCACCATCCCTGAATTTTGTCTAGTTGTGATGTTGAAATAATTTTTTCTTGGAAACCACACCATTTTTTATTATGGAATGTGGAGGATACTTGGAACCCCATTTTTTTAATGGAACCCTATCGCAATTTCATTGCCAATTTAGCTCATTGATCAGCTTTAGCATTAAGTCCCCTCTTGATGTATAAAAAGTGGATTTTGTCAAAGTATAATATGAGATTATTTATACTTCTAATTATTGATCTAATTTTAGTCCTCATAGGATTTTGTAGTTCTTTGACCGCTCGGATAACCATCAACGAGTCCCCTAGCACTGTCAAGTTTTTTATTACTTCATCCTTGGTAATGACAAGGCCACACCATAGGGAATAGGCTTCCACCAGTTTATTGGATACATTATCAAGTCCCTAGGAATAATTTTCTATTTTATTTCCTCTAGGATAATGGATTATCCCCCCTACACCTACCACCCCTTTTGTTCCTCCATGTTGGTGACAATTTTTCTAGTTCAATATCCAACAAATCCACTTCTTCCAAAAAAAAAATTAAAATACCCTAATAGAAAATCAACTCGAGTAGCCCATCCCCACACCTCAGAAGCTCACAAGGTGATGTTTAAGTCCCCTCCAACTAAAACCAGACCATTTTGTAACTAGTCCATACTAAAAAATTTATCCCAATACTCCTCGCTATCCAAATAAGGCCCATATGTATTCAAGGAAGGTGATTTCTTTCCAAAGGTCCAGAGAAAACATAGATGTCCCTAGACCTTATGGAAAATTGCATGAGTTATTATAAGAAAAGAACCTTTTTTCCACCCAGTAATATTCCCCCCAAAACTCCATCTAGCATAAATAAAACTAAAATCCCAATTCCCAATTTTTTTTTATAGTGATGAAACTACTATATATCCATCCATCATTATTTCTTGCAAAAAAGATAAAAAATGAGTTATTGACCTTAACTAGTCTTTTAATGGCCAATTTTTTTTAAGGGTTGGCCAGTCCTTAGTAGTTCACGGTCATGAAAATAATTTCAAACCATCCTTAGGGGAATTTTCTCTAAGAGCCCCAAGCAAAGGTAGTTGTTTTCCACTTTTCATTTCTAACCTTGCTTGTTTTTGTGCCAGAGACATGTCAGTTATTTCAAATAGGTGAACTATACTACATTAAATCATTAACCTAGGGATCGTAAACTGATGAAGTGCATGAAAAATATATGTAGGTGTTAGCCTCTATTCTATCTAACTAATTACTAATGTATAAGAAAAATTGTTCATTGTTTTAGCTGCAGAAATAAAGTTTTTGTTCAACTACAGAAAGAACAAAGTAATTACTAATGATGCAAAAATAGATCAATAAATACATGGGAATAATTCTAGACACTAAATATCATCAATCTATTGGGTTGTTAATGACAATCTTTCAATCATACAAGTCAATGAAAGTTATTGCTTCTGAAATAACAATTAGTTATTCAATTAATGTATGTTGTGTTAGTTTCCTTGTGTAAACAGAAGTAAACAAATTTGCATAAAATAAATAATAATAAATGTAAATCACACAACTTAATAAACAAGAATTACCAACAGTGAATTAAATGAGCAGTGCACTCCTCCTCAGGGGGGGCTCTTGGCTCAGGGAATGTTACTTAGAAAATAACATATGAAACTAAGCTTTGTAAACTCAAAACATACAACTCATGTATATGCACAGTAACCAAAACTTCAATATATTAATTTCAAACAACAATACAATTTTACAGTAGTATGATATCAAAAGATATCCATCCCTATGAAGGTATGATAACCCATATTTATACATTGTACACAAGATTGCATAGATTTAATTCTCACGGATCTCATAAATTGTTTACAAATTAAATACACATGTGGGTATGCTAAATCAGATCTAATAGTTTGTGGATATATGAAAAAGGATTTGAACATCCATGTAATGGAGAAATTCGTGATAAAATGCATGAATTTATCTCATGAGATCTCGTTCCATTTTGTGTTCCTTTGATGAATACTTAGCTCACGTAATTTTGTCACTTGTACATGCATTGACTACAGGTTTGACTTGTCTCTCGTGTTCATCTGGAGGATCCTTGGGTTGAACTGAAAGGTGGAAGAGCTTCAGGGATTTATTTGGCATCTTCTACAAGTTGGGGTTCAGTCCTGAAGCGTTCGCGACCCTATATAATAACAATTCTACTGCAGAAAATCATTTAGTGGCTACAAAATTGTATTTGAGTTGCTACAGAATCAGAGATTTTGTAGCACGAGTCATTAAAATAATAACTGATTAAATAAAATTTGCATAAGGAAGAATAGAAATGAGTGTATAATGGACAATTTACCTCTAATATTATTCAATACACAATTTATGTAGTTGAGCATGATATCTATGGAAAAAGGGGATAAAAAAGGATATAAATTGGTTCATAGGTATAGGCTTTAGATGGAAGTTTAGGATAGAAAAGTGATAAAAAGGGTATGTTTTGAGGGCTCAACATCTCCCCCACATAGACTATGTTGCATGTCCTCATGGAACCAAAATTATACTCTGCTTCGTCCTATGAAATTTAAAAATTGTTGATCGCTTTCCTCTTAATCTCTTTCTGAAGCATCAATCGAAATTTTCAGCCCGGAAGATGAGGCTTTTGCCTAACTCCTTTCTTCATTCAACTTTGTCCTCGATCTTGTAATTCTAATTCTTCCTTGTATTCTTTGAATGTACCATTTTATGGCCTTTCTTGCTAGCAATTTATTTAGGGATTCCAACTATTCTTTATCCATTTGTAACTAAGCAATGTTGGCCTTCAATACTGTATTTTCATTTTTAATATGATTGTCAATGAGTGCCAACTCCTTGAGCTCATATTTCAATTTATTGATCTTTCCAACTCGCTTTGCCTTTAAACACATGGATGTTGGTTTAGTTATCGGTCCCTTATCAACTTTAGTGTCCTCATGTATCTCATAATCAGTCACGAACTGATCAAATTCCCTATCTGGTTCATTAGAATCATAATTAGACAAAAAAAAATATGAACTGGGAGGTGGACTAAGGAATGATTCAGACCTAAGATTTTTACTTGAATTTTTACTTGAATTTGTTTTTTCCAAATTGTTTTGCTACTCCTTATCATAGTCTTCAAACTCGATGACTTATTTGTCCTAAACTTGGCTACTATCCTAAGGAATGATTCAGACCTAAGATTTTTACTTGAATTTTTACTTGAATTTGTTTTTTCCAAATTGTTTTGCTACTCCTTATCATAGTCTTCAAACTCGATGACTTATTTGTCCTAAACTTGGCTACTATCATGTTGTTCTACAACTAAACCATTTGTCATACTTACGATCATTTTGCACATAATAGCCTCAATCTTCCTCTTTTTATTCTGCATAGCCTCTGCTCTTCCTCCTAATTCTAGGGATTTTGAATTTCCATCCCTTATTTCCGCTTCTAGCTTCAAAGTGTTGACCTTGACTTTACTAACTTCCCTTGTAGTGTTTCCTCGAGGTCATCCTATGGGATTTCGAGGTTCAAAGTTCAAAACCTTGACCTCTCTTTCCATCCTTTGTTTTACACTCTTATTCTTCTTTGTTGCCTTAGGCTTTGGCTTCTCACTTTTCTTTCCTGGTTCTACATTCATTTCTAGTTCTACAACCTTCTCAGCTTATTCATTCTTTTCTACTTCAACATTCTCCAATTCCTCTTATTTTGGCTCTATATTTTCTAATTCGGGAACTTCAAGTTTCATTTCCAAGTTTTTCAACTTAGAAACCCTATTTTTGGCACGTTTTCATTTCAACCCTCTGACCTCTTATTGTACTGAAGCCTTAACAAAATGATTTTGTATCAACAATTTCTCCCAATTATCATTATGTTCCTAAATTCTAGCTTCAACCATAATCTTAATCAACCTGAAATGAAACAAACTCCCCTCTAAACTCATGGGGCTACATTGTATAGGTAAAGCCATTTTCTTCAAACTATTCAATAGATAGAAAGGCATATCAAATTCGCGCCCCTTAACAAAATTTATAATCAATATGAGATGATAGGAAAATAGAATCATGTACCTGCCTTTGTAGGTTACATGCTTCTGAAGGATGAACAAAATAACATGTCATTTCTTTTGGAACACGGAAGTGGGCACACCTTTGTTCTAGTTAGTTTCCTGTGTTGGGTATTTGAGAAATTATTTCCATATTTCTCCTTTAATCTTCTGATTCTTTAACCATTTTTATCCATATTGATGTAGTCTTGTATCTTGTGAAATGAACGCTTATGATAGATGCAGTTCAAGATCACCAATTTGAGTCTTTGTGCCATCAAAATATTTCACAAAAGCTTTGGTTACCTATTTTTCATTCCCATGAAATATATATAAGAAAGGTATCCATCCATCTTTCTGAAATCGCCTCATGCATTTCAGATAAGCACCCATAATTTCAATCCCAATCGGCTCATGCCTTACCACAGGCCCCATGCTTCAAATTTGTGGAGTTAGCAAGAATTCCAACTAGAACAATACTCTTTGTCACAGGGAAAACAAAAAATAGCAGTGCAGATATGGAATATTTTATGAATGAGGAGAAAAACTCAAGAGACTTTAGCGATGATGGGATTCATAATTCAAAATTATGTAAATGGTCATGTCATGTTCTGTGCCATCATTCCAATTTATACTGGTTCTCTTGCACAATTGGATCAAATTATCAGTCTGATAAATCACTCTGCTATAATGCATGTCAAAATGTAATTTAGACATGCATATATATAATTATTGTATAGCATGTTTGATAGATGTGCAGGCATATATTTAAGATATGATTTCAGAGGTGTAATTAGATGGATATCATAGGATTCAATAATTTTGGTAAGAGGATAGGATAGACTTTAGGAAAAACAGAGTAAATGTGCATTGAATCTAAAGTTTACCCATCCTTCACACAATTCTTAATTCCAAATGCATAAATGATTTAAAAAGTTATTACCTTTTGATATTACCTGTAGCCTGAAGAATTTATCACCTTTGAAGCTAGAGTTGGAGCATGGTTGAGTCTGAATGTTGGTTCTATGACTAGAACTAATGAATTTATTGTTGCATACTCTAAAAGAAATTTTTGGAACTGTTGAATATTATGAAGATGATGGTTGTTAATGATGATGAAGAATGTTGAAGAATCATGAGAAAGTGATGATGTTGTTGAGGATGATCTGAAAAGTGTTGATGCCACTAAAGATGTTCTAAAAAATGATGATGCTACTGGATATGTTTTGAATTTTGTGATGTTGTTGAATATGTTTTGAGTCTGTTGATGTTGCTAAAGATGTTCTGAGAATTGAATTTCATGACAATTTGCATGAAATTCACACATTGTATTAATCGTGTGTTGTGACCTAGTTTAAAATTGAGTTAATGACTAACAGTTGCTTAAATTAAAAGCTACATGTGACTTTCGGTAGCTACAGAAAGTGTATGTAACTGTAGAAAAGGATGCAATTGTAGAAATTAACTCTTTGTGTAGAACCTTTTTACCATTGAACTCTGAATATTGAACTGTAATGTCTGGTGTGAAAGAAATCTAACATGTTGTAGTAGTAAAAACTCTAAAAACAAGAAGCAAAACTTGAAAAATCCATCAACTACTACTGAATTTATTTCTAGAAAAAAAAAAAAGGAAAATCATGAAAACATCTAGAACTCTGAAGATTGTTTTTATCTGAAAGGAAGCATCTATATGACTAAGTTCTACAAAAACTGACTTTCTACATACTGATAAAAATTTTGTTACTAAGAATCAATTACCGGAAGGAAAAATGTTGCGCAAGAGTTGAAGAAATCTTGTGTTTATTTGAATAAATTTATAATTTTTTCTACCAAATCTTTGGTTTTCAAACTATATATATATATATAATTTTTGTTTACTTTGTTTATAAATTTTTATTTTTTGTTTCTCTTTATTATTATTATTATTATTATTATTATTATTATTAGAACGAAAAAAGAAAGATGATTCTAAGATAAGATGAAGGGAAGAATTTCCCTTACTCATTATCTCCATTTCTGGTTGTGAAGCAGATTATGGACAAATTCTTCTTTATTTGAAGGCTTCTCATATAACCTTAGTCTATTCCCATTTACTAGAAAGGAAATTCCCTCCTCAACAACAGTTTTGATTTTGACCTATCCATTATCAAAAATTGTTTCTATCGCATATAGTTCTAACCAACGAGTATTGAGATTCCCTTTTAAGTTTTTAAATCTAGAATCAAATAAGAGAGCCCAGACACCTAGTTTGAATTTATTCTTTCTGATGAATTTGTCATGCCATCTCATTATTTTTTTTTGGATTATAGTGTTAAGTTGAATTGAATTCTATCAAATCTCATCCAATTAATAGAGTTGTGCTGACCTCTATTGTTGTGCTTCTGAAAGATCCATTCCTAGCTTGCTTGTTGTTCTGGAATTTTTGATCTTGAACTCGATAGGAAACAAAACTTGTTTACCATACACAAGATCATATGGTGTATGCCTATTTGTATTCCTCCATGTGGTTCAGTATTCCCAAAGTGCCTCTACAAGCCTGTCTTACCAATCTCTGATGTAGTTGAACAGTTTTGGTCAAGGTGGCTTCAAGAACTTTGTTTGTGGACTCCACCTACCCATTTTCTTTTGGATGGTAAGGAGATGACTTCCAATGCTTGATATTGTATTGCTTTATGATAGTATGGACAACCTTTGATGTGAACTAAGTGCCTTGATCTATTAAAATTTCTCTTGGGACATCAAAATGATTAAATATGTCCTCAAATAAAAAAAATCTACAACAACTTGTTCATTAGCATGAAAAAGAGGTTTAGCTTCTACCCATTTAGTGACATAATCAGTGCATACCAAAATATACTTCTTCTTTCTAGACATTGGAAAAATAGGTCCCATGAAATCTAAGGCCCATTTTTCAAATAGATCTATGAGTACCTGGGATTGTAGAGGAATTGTGTCTACTTGCACAATTCTACCCAACTACTGACAACTATCATAGCTTCTAATGTACTTCTTGGCATATCTAAAAAGAGTGGGCTAGTAATACCCTTCATGAAGGACTTTGTATGTGGTTTTTTTGTTAGTTAAATGACCTCCACATGGTTCATCATAGCATGCCTTCAATATGTAAAGTACTTCATCCTCTCGTACACATATATAAATGATTAGATCAGGTCCAGTATGGAAAATTTCTCCACCAATCCATGAGTAAGTGGCAATGAGTTTAATGATCTTTTGATTCTCCATTGTGGAAAGATGTTGAGGTAATTTTTTTGTAGCTAAATAGTTAGAAATATCTACAAACCAAGGGGATTTAGTAGATATTTCAAAAATATTCTCATTAGGAAAATTACCATTATCAGGAACTAATTCACCTTCATTATGAATCCTTCAGAACTGGAAGCTTGGAAATGAATTTATCTTTGTTGGATCCACTTTTATTCATGTAGAAGACACACATTTACTCAAAACAATCCCTTCAGTTTGTAACATAAAAAAAATCACATTGTTTAATGCCAAATTAGTTTCTTGACATCTGATTAAAACTTTTTCTAAGATTTCTAATGCTTCCTCAAAACTGTTTCCATAGATAGTGAAATCATCCATATATACTTATACACAATCATGGATCATGTTAGAAAAGATACCTAGTACAGCACATTGAAAAGTTGCAGGTGCATTACACAAACCAAAAGGTAGTACTTTGTAGGCATATGTCCCCCATGGACATGTGAATGTTGTTTTATCATGATCCTCTAGAGCTATTTGAATTTGGTTATAACCACTAAACCCATCCAGAAAAGAAAAGTATTTTTTACCTGCTAGTGTGTCTAAAACCTTATCTATAAAAGGTAGAGGAAAATGATCTTTTAAGGTTGCTTTAGTCAATTCCCTATAATCTACAAAAACACGCCATTTTCCATTTTTCTTAGGAACAATCACTAGTGGAGATACCCATTGACTGTCAGAAATTGGATATATAAAATTAACATTAAGTAGTTTTTGCAGTTCATCTTTCACAATTTCTTTCAAGAGTGGGTTCATATGTCTTTGGGGCTATATAATAGGCTTGGAATGGTCCTCTAGATAAATATGGTAAATAAATGTTTTAGGGTGGATTCCATGCATATCAGTGTATTCCCATGTGAATGCACCAGAATGTTTCTGTAGCGTTTTGATTAATTGCTCTTTTTGAAATTCTTCAAGTTTAGAATTGGAATTTAGAGTTTTTCCTTGAAACTTTTCAACAACTACATTACTTGATTCTGATATTGATTTGAAAGAAGACAAAGAACGTAAAATTGTTTATAAAGCATCCATATTACAATTTTCTTGAAAATATTTGTCCAAGATATTTTTATGATCAAAGGTATGTTGCCCCCCATTATACTGAGTAAAATCAGAATTGTTAATAAAATTGATGATTTGATTTTCATCGATATCATTCTTTAAATTCATAACTTGGTCAATAGTTAAAATAGGTTGTACTACTTCCTCATCATTATTTGTATCTTGAAAGAATTGTGTAAATTTTGATTCAGTTAAAGCTTTATAAAGTGGATATAAATTGAATTTCTTAATCGAATCCCTATGTGCAATTATCATGCCCCCTGATCTACAACTAATAAAAGCATCATTTGTATCTAACCAATGTCTCCCTAACAATAGTGGGTTCCCACCTGAGTTAGATTTCGGCTGTAAAACCATGAAATCTACAGGGTACTCCCAAGAATCCAAGGAGACTATTATATCCTCTAATACATATTCTGGTTTTATTGTTGATCTATCAGCTAATTGTAAAATTGTGGGTGTGTTACGGAGATTAGGAAATTTTGATTCATCCATGGTACGTTTTGTTATTACATATATTGTTTCTCCTAGATCTATTAATTTGTTTTCTATTGCAACATTATTGATATGAATCTTTACAATGGAGCTACTGGGATCAACATATTTTTGCATATAGATTTTACCCGACAAAAGATCTGCCAATTTACCAATAACTTGCACTTTTTGTGGGTCTTTCTTTTTCCTTCATGTTTTCTTTATACACAATTCCCTTACTAACTTAGCATAAATTAGAATGTCTTTGATTTCTTGCAATAATGGAATTCTAATATAAACATTATTTAACTCATCTAATAAATCATATCATGATTTAGTAATTTGCTTTTCTAATGCCAACCTTTCTATTAAAGGTGGAGTACTAGATTATTGTGCTTGATTTATTACAGATGAAGAAGTTTGATTTGTTGTATTAGGACTATCTTTATTGTTTGTTTGATTAGGATTTTCCTCCTCTATTGGTTCTTCAACAATGATATATGCATCTTGATGAAGTATTGTCCTTGATCTTATATGAATTCCATTTATACCAATAGAAGTAATCATGTAAGTGGGAAAATTTTCTAGCTCATCATTGTAAGCGGGCTGAGTTACTTTATTATTGGGATTAGAAACAGGTTGTCTGGGTAGTTGGGTAGGTATTAGAGGCTAATTTGATGGTAATTGAAGTTGTTGAGGTTGTGATATGTATGGTTTTGGTGACTGATTAGAGTATGGTTGTTGGACTTGTGGGGGATATTGGTTTTGTAAAGGGTATTGGATATATTGCTACCGCATCGAATAAAGAGGAGCATGCATGGTTCCATAGCCATATCCTCTCCAACCTTGTTGTCAAGGTTGTTTTTGGACTTGATGTGGTGGCCATGCTTGCCAAGGCATAGGAATGGTCCAATTATATTGGGGGTATTGTTGAGAATAATAAGGATTAAATTGTTAAGAGGGATATTTATATATACCTAAAGCCCTTGGCTACCAAGGTATTTTTGGTGAAACAAAACACAACTTCTCTATAGCTTCTTGAGTCCCTTGGTAAGTTGTTTTGAGTTTTGGTGGAGATGGGTAGTTTTCTGTAGCATTATTATATGCACATATCCTACAAATTTTAATGTTATCTAAGGGACATTTTTTTAAAGGATGTATTTTCCTACATTTTTGATAATAAATAATTAATGTTGAATCATCTACCTCTTTCTTTTTCTTAGTTTCCAATGTATCTAATTAAGAACCAAGAGAAATCAGAATATACGTTTAAAAATTGTCCAATAAATTGCCAATCTCTGCTCTACTTACCCCACCGGTGGTTGATTTGTTGACCCTATAGATGGCATCCCTAGGTCCCTTACCATATTTGGACTTCCATCGAGAGATATGCTTACATAAGTCACATATTTCTAGATAGGTTAAGTGAGAAATATCTCCTTTACCCATTAAATCTAATATATCAATGCATTCATTTCTAATTCCCCGAAGAAAAATGACTTTAAGAGTATCCAAATCTAGATAATTTTGACTTGCACTTTTAACAGTATAATGAAATATTTCTAAGTAGCATTCAAGGCTCTCCTCTTCTTTTTGTGTCATTTTAAATATTATGTCTCTCATTCCTCGATTTGTACAATAATCGTGATATTTTACAAGGAATGTTTTTCTCATCTCATCTCATGTTTTTATAGCATTTTTTCCCAATCCCATAAACCAGCGTAATGCAACATCCTTAAGGGTGGCTAGAAACAACTTCAATTTTTTAGCGTCTGAGGAATAATCATAGCTATGAAATAACACATCAAGTTTGAAAAGAAAAATTTTTGGGTCTTCGATTATCATAGCATGAAAGTTGGGCAGTGTTGAAGGTGGTATGTTCTTCATTTGGACTATAGTTTTTGGATCCAAAATTGGAAATCCAAATCCATCCTCAATAGTTGATGTGCCTATACCCTCTAGTATTTCTTCTTCTTACGGTTGTTCTTGTTGTTCTTCCTCTCCACCTCCAGGTCCTCTTACTTCTTCTATGTCACCAAATATTCCAAACATGTTGTCTTCTCTCAGATATATAGACTCCTCTAATGTAGCAAAGAATTATAGTTCCTCTACAGGTTTTTTCAGGAAATACAATTTCAGGGTGACCACTGAGTAATTCTTCCTTTGACGTTTGGATGGAAGTACGACAGCTTGTTGTGAAGTTGATGGAACTTTTGCTAATTTAGAACTACCTTCTCCAACTTTTGCTTTGCCTTTTGTTTGTGTAGTCACAATCGTTCCTAATAATCCTCCTCTTGTAGTTCTACCTACATATGGGTTAGCTGGTGGTGTGTCTCTTATAGTATCATGTGATGGATTAGGTGAATTGGTTGTTTGTGTACTCCTACCGCTAGTAAATATACCTCTATTATCTCTACGTCTATTCATGCATTCTACTTAACATGATTTTAAATAGTTGAAGAGAGACTCACTACAATTCTACTTATAGTGAATATGTCGAGGTGCTATACTATAAATAAAATTCATAATCAGGTGGTATTTGAATCTTACCGTCTCTCTCCCCATGCATTCATTCCTATGTGCATTAAAAAGAAAAACTAAATGTCTTTTTTCACTTCTGCGGCAACAACGCCAAAATATTAATAAGTTCAATTAGGTGAACTCTGCTACATTAAATCATCAACCTTGGGATCATAAACTTATGAATTGAATGAAAAATATATGAATGTATTAGCCTCTATTATATCTAATTAATTACTAATGCATAAGGGAAATTGTTTGTTGTTTTAGCTACAGAAACAGAGTTTTTGTTCAGCTACAGAAAGAACAGGGTAATTGCTAATGATGCAAAAATAGATCAATAAAGACATAGGAATAATTATAGACACTTACGATCATCAATCTACTAGATTGTTAATTACAATCATCCAAGTCAATGAAAGTTCTTGCAACTAAAATAAAAGTCAATTATTCAATTAATGTCTAAATTGTGTTAGTTTCCCTGTGTAAACAAAAGTAAGTGAATTTACATAAAAGAAATAATCAGAAATGTAAACCACACAACTTAATAAACAATCAATACCAACAGTGAAGTAACTGAGCAGTGTACTCCTCCTCAGGGGTCCCTCCTAGATCATGGAACGCTACTTAGAAAAGAATGTATGAAACTAAGCTATGTAAAATCAAAAAATACAACTCATGTATGTGAAAAGTAACCAAAAATTCAATATATTAATTTCAAACATATATTAAATTTATGGTAGTCTGATATCAAAAGACATACGTCCCTATGAATTTCTGATAACTCATATTTATACATTGTACACAAGATCGCATAGATCCAATTCTCAAATATCTCATAAATTGTTTACAAATGAAATACACATGTGTGTATGTTAAACCAGATCTAACAGCTCATAGATATATTAAACAATATTTAAACATCCATGTAATGGAGAAATTCATGACAGAATGCACGAATTTCTCTCATGTGATCTCATTCCATTTTGTGTTGCTTTGATGAAGACTCAGCTCGCGCAATTCTACCACTTGTACATGCATTGATTGGAGGTTTGACTTGTCTCTCATGTTGGTCTAGAGGACCCTTGGGATGAACTGATAGGTGGACGAGCTTCAGGGATTGATTTTCAATCTTCCACAAGTTGAGGTTCAGTCCTAAATTGTTCACGACCCTATAGAACAACGATTATGTTGTAGAAAATTGTTTAGTTGCTACAGAACTATACTTGAGTTTCTACAAAATGATATATTCTATAGCGACTCATTAAAATAATAACTAATTAAATCCAATTTTCATAAGGAAGAATAGAAATGTGTGTAGTAGGATGGATGATTCACCTCATATATTCTTCAATACACAAGTTTTGTCACTGAGCATGATATCTATGGAAAAAAGGGATAAAAAAGGATATAAAATAGTTCATAGGTATAGGCTTTGGATTGAAGTTTAGGATATAAAAGTGAAAAAAAAATTGAGGGCTCAATAAGACGTAAAATTGTCTTCCTCTTTGAGAATCTTTTGAATATTTTTCCTCTAAAAATCCTAGTCCCCCTTCTATATTTCTTGCAATTATTGAATATCCTTTGGCTCTTGATCTAAGATTAAATTTGGAGGCCTCCATAGATTGAACATCAATGTGGAATACCAAGCCCCCCTTTTCCTCACTTAAATTTATAGTTTTTATTGATGAAGAGACCTCACAATATTTATGCCCTACCAACCCATTAAGTGGGATGAGAGGAGGAGGCTTATGATTTTTTATCCTATATAGAATAGGGAGGAACTCTCCAAGGGTTTCATCTTATCTTCTATCTAATCCTACACCCCATGAACCAAAATATAAAGAATCAACAACATTTCCTATCATAGGGTTTGTGGGATTGAAGACTTACCTTCATAAAAAAAAATACCCAATGCATTTCCAATCTCTGCAAAAACTTCATCCAACCACATGATCATTGGCAACCTCGAAATCCTTACCCACATTGCATAATTATATATTCACTTTGTTCTCACATCAAATGAAAAGTGTTATCTTTTTAAGAACACGCATTTTGCTCCTCGCTTTCATCATTCTTGGAGAATCCTTTCAACCTCAATTGAGGAATGAAATATCCACACCATCCAACCTCTATTTAAAGAAAAATGTCGAGGAAGAAAAAAAACCATTGGTTCAAATTTCACTTGCATCAAATCCTTTAAAGTTCTAACCTCCATTCTTCTACTCAATAAACTGTTGAAAAGTCAACAAGAAACATGTGTCTAATTTACTTTTCCCT
>CBVK0101041255.1:0-10514 GCA_900067695.1 Picea abies | reverse complement strand
TATATATATATATATATATATATATATATATATATAATAAAACAAAGAAAAATAACACTAATGTAATAATATTTTTTTTAATAGAAATACGTTAATATCTTCAAATAGATCATAACATTATTTAGATAACAACCACATATCAAAGATGATCCACAAATTAAAGTGAAACTTAATTTAATTTACTAAAGAAACCATTCTTCCAATATAAAAAATCTAAAGAAAATGTACTATATTTAACCATCATAACTAGTCTTCCATTACTTAGAAGATTTGATCATAATAATTTTGTATAAGCATGCTAAATTGATAAATTATTTTCCCAGTGGCATATAGCTTAAATATTTCATTCTATATAAATATAACTTTGTTTTAATTATTACTAGTCACAACTTTAAGTTTGTATATAATAATAAAACTCAAGAAAAATAGGAATGTGACGTGGATATGGATTAAGTCGGGTGAAATGAGTTATTTTCTCTTTTCTAAGTTATCATTGTTGTAAACCTTTCAAAGAGGATGAAGAGTTAATATGAATCGGATAATTCATGTATAGAAAGAAAAACAAGTTTATTAGGGATCCCATTTGTGAAAGCAAGAAAATACTTTTAAGTTAGGAGTGGGGGTACTCTTCAACCCTGGAGGAAAAGTAGTTGCATATTATTCTTGGGGTATAGGAGCAATGTCAAATAATGTTGCAAAATCTTATGCATTATTGAGAGGCTTGGTCTTGGCAAAGGAATCATAGACCTCATTATTAATCATTTTGGGAGATTCCATGTTTGTTATCAAGGTAATGTTGGGAAAGTCTCGTCTGTTGGATATTAAGTTGTCCAAAGTCTTAGTGAAATCTTCCAATGAGACAAAAACTGGTGATTTGATTTCATTCTTCCACATTAATCATGATCTCAATGAGGAGGATAATAAGATGGCCAAAAGAGCCACTCATCTAGCCATGGGTGAATTAGAAATAGGGTGGAGGAGAACTAAAATCAGCATCCCATAATCATTTATACAATGGTTGAAAAGTTATTAAATGTTTGCAGGTAATCAACTCAAGTGAATATGGCAATCAACCTCCACTATTTTGAAACAAGATCATGGAGAACAACTCCCACCCCATCTCGCATATGAAATATAATTCAACGATGGGATATTGAATGCTTTGGAAGGATTTTTCACAAGCGTGGTGGGATAATGTGGTTAAAAGAATTTGGGTGGAGTGAACAGTGTGGTTGGCACCTCAAGGTGATTATACCTCTAGTAATTATCATGATTTGTTTTTTATGGTTTTCTTGGGATCCAAGACTATCCTCCCTATCTAGTAGAAAGGTTCTCCATTTATTTAGCTTTTGGCCTATCCAGTGCGATTTATGTGGATATGAGATTGCCCTATTTCTGCTCTATGTGGTCTTACTAGGTGAGACCTACCTAATTTGGATTCTTGTTCAAGCATTTAAGGCTATTCTGGCATTTTTTCTCCACTTAGTGATGGTTCTATTTTGGTTTCTATATGGCATTTTGTGTAGTCTCCTTCACAATATTTCTCTTCATTGGGTTGGTGCAAAGGGAGCAAGAATGTGTGTTATGTTTCTTTCTCAAATAATTGCAGTTTGTTGGGTCTTTTATTCCCTCTCATCTGATATTTTCTTATGGTTCTAGAGTGGAATTGGTTTAGTATTTCAAGCTTGTATAGATCGGATCAAGAACATGATAAAGTACGTAAAAAAAAAATATTTTTCTCGTCACCTAAGGTGTCAAGAGGGTTTGCAAGAATTATTGGCTTAAGGGCCCTTCGGGGCTAGAAATTATTATAAAAGTGGGGAGGATTTTGTGACTCAATCCTAAGTCTGGCTACATATTGTGATTGTAAAATTCATTTAGCTCAATATTGGTATTGTTCTTGTCTATCTAAAATCTTTCTCTAGTAACATGGGTGAAAAAATGGATCAAAGGGATATGATGGAGATTAAAAAAGTCTTGAGAAGCATGAGGATTTTATCCATTGCAATAGGATTTCTTTGTTTTCAATTACCACAAAAGTACATGAAAATGAACATATATGTGTTAATCAACATGTTTTTCTTATGAAACTTCTCAGTGATCAAAAACAAAGTATAGACAATGTCAAGGTAGACTGTAATATGATTAGAAATTTGGTGCTAAATCTTCACAAATATGCCCTCTTAGTAGCTTCAAACAACAAACTGTAGAAGAAGAGGAAAATGTGCATCAACTTAATGACTCTAGGGAAGTCAAGAAGCAGTTATTTCCCTGCTATGAAGCCAGATAGTATGAGGCAACTAACATTCATATTTTCATAAAATGATGTCATCTATGTTTTTAGTTGTAGAATTGTTTGTGTCTCTGGTTAAATTGAAAATTTGGAAGGTTTGTATATGGTTTTATATGTGATACATAGTAAAAATTGCTATGTAAGCATAAGAGATATTCTCGAATCAGATCTAAACATTTTGAATCAACACCATGTACTTTGTTGAAGCACTATCTCTAGATTTTATATAAATAATTTTTTTAGTTCTAGTTTAAAAAGAGAGAGAGAGAGAGAGAGAATACTTTTGAGTTTCATCATAAAGTTTTCCTTGAAAAAAATACAAATCTGGTAGCATATCCTTATATTACATTTTCTTTCCACATTAATACTCTCCCCCATAATCCTCACAACAACTCAGCTATTTAATATACCTACAATAATCACCATAGAAAGTGACAAATACTCATACATTATATGGCACAAGAAGTAATAGGAAAACAGATGTCACATGCCATCTTAAGAACTTAACTATTTCATATACATACAAAAATCACCATGGTGAATGACAAATACTCATACATTATATGGCATAGGAAGTAATAGACAACATGGATGTCACAGGCCATCATGTCACCAACAAAATTTTCTTAGGAGCACAAGTCAATTGAAATTTTGAATTAAGAGGTCAATATTTATAAGAGTGAGCCAACTTTTTCTTTAAGACGTAAAAACACAAATTGTGGGATTTTTTTTTCCTTTTTAAATTTAAATTATTTATTTTTATTGGAAATATTAATTTGGAATCATCTTAAAGAAAACAAAGAAAAATAATATTAAAATGAAATTAATTCTTAATATATAAGTATGCTAATGTACTTAAATATACTATAATATTATATAGATAACATCTTCCCTAATTTATTCTCTTCACTTCAAAACACCATAACTCTAAGAGAAGAAATTGGGCCCCCCTATTACTTTTTCTTGCTACTATAAAACCTTCGAGACTCTTTCATATAAATGTTAGAGTCCAAGATCCTCTTCTTTCCCTCCATAATTTACCATTTTCAGTGATTTTGAAGATCACTCTAGCTCACCGGTACACAGTTTTTTGACGATCATCCTTTATCTTTGTCGATACATAGTTTATCAGTGATCATCCTCTAGCTTTCGCCAATACAGCCTTTATCGACAGAGAAATCCCTTTTTCTCTGATATGCTTAAACATTCCACCACTCATAAATTTCTAGTTTTCTTTCTTCCTTTTGAGCCTAGCAGAAGTCAATTGTCTTTTGTGTGTCGATACATTGAAGGATAACCCTCTTCCAATCACTGACACACTAGTGATGGATCTCTATTTTTCATCGATAAACTATGTATCATCGATCATCCTCTATCTTCACCGATACACGGTGTATCAACAATATTCCTCTATCTTCACTAATACACAATGTATCAATGAGCTTCCTCTATCTTTGTTGATACACAACTTATTATCGACACATTTTTCTTCTTCTTTTGTTGATACGACGGTGAAAGACATACATCCCTTGTTGAAACTAGGCATATTGTCAAGGAACTATCTTTCTTGCCAACATAGACCATGTCAGTAAGACGCTTGCAACTATAAGCCTCCCCCAACTTCTTCCAATTCATATCCTTTTCGTTGCACCCATTAGTAAGGTTTTTTTCGATTATCAACAATTAAGCATTTCAAGTTTGATTGGATGACTAATGTTGATTTCCTACTAATTTTGATTGATTTCATGTCACCATCGCAATTGAGTATTATAATAATCTTGGAAAGTTTGTTTGTGTTGATATCAACTGTCATTATGCATACCATACCATCATGTATATTTTGCACCTCTTGATTCTATGACTAACCTTGATCGTAAAAGTGTTGTTTATTGTCAAGTGGGTTAATTGCATCATCAACGAGACATAGGTTGGCTCTGAATTTCATATCACAAAATAATTGGTCCTCTCAAAACATAATCAATATCAAGTGCTCCAAATTTCAGTTGATTTTTGTCATGGGATAATATTTCTCGTCCACTGATGGGTAACCTCAGTTCCAATGGATAGATTGAGAGCCTATATAGCACAAATGTCACAGGAACTAACGAAACTAAATTCTGATGAAGTAGTAGAAAGAACGGGGCCCTAAATTTTATTAAACATGTTTTTCTCATAATTTTGGGTCACTCGTCAAAGTGTATTTTTCATCTCCAAAGTAGGTCAATTGTATGTTCTATAGGATTATGAATCCAATGCCACTGAAGGAATCCAAATCTGAGGTCCAAAAGTGCCAAAATGATTACAAAGGAATATTTTGCCAAGAAACCTTCATTAAACATGAATATACTAAAATGATTTAATGAAGTAGTATGTTCTCTCACTAGAAACCTCTCCATGTGCTCTCGATAGCACAAAAAATGGGGCCTCAATCGAACATCGTGTGATAAAGTTATTCACTTTTCAACTCAGACTATTGGTGTGCTAGCAACAACACCTTCCCTTTATTTATTAACTTCATGTCCATATTCATTCAATGGGAGACAAGAAATAGGGAACCCTTCTTATCTTTCTCACTTCTTGCCATAAAAAACACTTTGAAATTTTTGCAAGCTTCAAGCTCTAAATACTTTCTTTTCCTTGTTCAAATTCATTATTAGGAGATGTCCTTCACCCTCCAATACACACATCTCTACATTCTTGTCGATATGTGAAAACTTTCCAGCACTTAATATTTTTCGAATTACTTATTCCCTTTGGACTCATATCAAAGGCCAATCTTATTTTGTGCTTCAACAAAAAAGAGGCCAATCTTCTTTTTTGCTCCGACAAATAAGAGGCCAATCTTCTTTTTTTCTCCAACAAATAAGAGGCCAATCTTCTTTTTTGCTATAATCTTTTTTTTTTCTCCGATCTTCTTTTTTGCTTCGACAAAGAATAGGCCAATCTTATTTTTTGCTCCAATCTTTTTTTTTTCTCTGATCTTTTTTTTTTCTCTGACAAAGAGGAGGCCAATCTTTTTTTTTTATCTGGTCTTCTTTTTTTTCTCACAAAGAGGATTCCAATCTTCTTTTTTGTTGCAACAAAGAAAATAAGCTCTGACCTCCAACATGGTGGCGGGTTTTGTAAAATTGCCTTTTGTATTTTGGCCATAACTTTTGATTCTAAGACTCGTTTCATGCTCTCCTTATACCATTAGAAAGGTCTCATCGATATATACAACTTCTCAGTTATAAGATTCAAGATAGTCCTTACTAATTGACACATTTTTCATGATTAAACATTGGTGTATTGTCGTCATCCTGAGAACTCAACAACATATCATTGCAGTGGGAATGTTTGTGAAACAAACATCAAAAGGACCAGAGAACAAACTTAGGGAAGTAGATATGCACTTTTCATTCAGTTGTCAATTAATTCACTCATGTTTGAATATCTTTTAATTTGTATTTTGAAGTATTATGTATGAGAAAATCATGCATTTTGATTTTGAATGGCACCCAAGTAACAACTAGAGG
Organism: Picea abies; assembly: GCA_900067695.1. Taxonomy (NCBI): domain Eukaryota; kingdom Viridiplantae; phylum Streptophyta; class Pinopsida; order Pinales; family Pinaceae; genus Picea; species Picea abies. Next base: position 4,706 of record CBVK0101041255.1, on the reverse strand, counting down.
AAGATCATACTCATAAATATGAATACACATTGTATAAAAGAGTAAGCTACAAAGACACAATTGTTATACATCAGGACAAAGACCATTCATTGGTATACACAATAACATCCTTGCAAAATTAATATTTAGCAAAGGATGTGGCTAATATATTAGCACATGAGCAACCAACAACAAAAGGAAATCAAGACCAAATGGAAAAATAAGAATTCCTTATCTTCTAGTGGATGGATCTCAAACATCAAGACAAGAGAGACCCATAGTGTGCTAACTATTGATGATATTGTATAAGGTGAAATGGAACCAAAATACATGATGGCCCACCAACACTAAAAGACAAATTCAAAATGTAGATGCATATAATGTATGATATATCAAATTATAAACATTTATGTTGTCATTATTCCTTCATCATTCTATAGAGGATAAAGATATTTCCAAGTGGAAGGTCAAGAGTCGGGAAGGTGGAACACCAATAATCAATATGAATTTCAATAAATAGGGGGATTGTACTTGAATTAAAGTTTTTGACTCTTGGAGATTTCATATACTATTGCTTAAACTTTTAATGAGGAAAAGCATGTTTGGACAAGCTATTTTATGGACAACCCTTATTCTTGTGTTGCACATGTTGTGGACTATTCCACTGTGTTTTTCTCAGCACATGGGTTGTGTAAGAATGTACTTCATATTATAGATTATTCTTATGTATGTTTCTAGAATTCTTATTTATGTTCTTTAAGGAATGTTTGTCTAAATATGTGAACATTGGACTGTAAATGATTGATTAAATGCTAGACTATTCTAGGTTTGTAGTTATTTATTTGTATTCTTGTCTCTACTCTGTGTGAACTATTTCTAGATCCACTGATAAGAGCATGTCTAGTTCTATGTTTTATTTTGGGTTACCTTAGTTTCGTTTGGATGCATGCATCTTAGATTAGTTGCATTTATTTTCTTAGCTTAGAAATCACCATCGGTGGACCAAGTTGCAACTAATAAACTCCAAACCAGAAATGGTTGTTGGGATAGAATCCAAATGTGTTCCCTTTTTCGAACGGTGAAAGGTCTAATTGGGGATTTTCACCAGGGGTAACCCCTATTGTTGATCAAGGTCACATATGTTGTGTCAATAGTACACAACACACCCTAAAATTCTAAATTTTGGGGTACCACCTTTTCTTTGATTTTTGTAAGGATATTTTGTATGTTTTGAATATATTGATTTTTATTCACCTCATATAAGTTAGCAAATGTTTTTATTTAAATAAAACCCCCAAAATATTCTAAATCCAAACAAATAAACCAAGTTTTGAATGATAAGAATGATATCGGTGAAATATATAAAACTCTAAAAAAATAATAGACAGAGCATTTTTTAGGTCCCGCCGATCTATATAAAACTCTAAAAAAATAATAGACAGAGCATTTTTTAGGTCACAAATGCAAAATAAATCATTTTGGAGAACACCTATGGATACATGTTTTTGTGAAAACTCTAATGAAAAGGGGGACATTTTTTAAGACCATTGAAAAGGGGACGAAAAATAATTTTAGAATTCACCAAAAACAATTTTCTTGAAAGCGCAAATAGAAAAAAAAAATGTGAGCATTGAAAGGTTTGAAAAAACAATTTGTTGAAAGATTAACAATAGGTTTTTAGGTGACCATCGATAGACATTGAATATTTTTTTCCAAAGACTTGAGAATATGAAGCACTTTTTCGGAGATCGTTGAAACACATTTTTTGCAAAGCATTGATAGAAAATGTAGCTTTTTTCTTAATTGTCGAAACATGTTTTTTTGCCAAGCGTCTAAAATCATTTTTCCCCAAAATGCCAATGGAAAGATTTTTTTTGAAAACATTGATACACCGAATAGATGTTTTTTAGAGAACATCGAAAGGGGGATTGAGAAGTTTTTTTGAGAGCTCCAATATCAGTTTTTTGGGAACCTCTGATAGAGTCATCATTTTAGCAACACACTAATAGAATGTTTTGTGGAGATCATCAATAGAGAGATAGGAAGGCTTTTTGGAAAATGACGATGGGTTGCATTGCCACTTTTAGGAACAATGTTGAAACCACAACCACACACATTTTAGCCAATCGAATTTTGCATTGATACATTTTTCAAGGTGTTCATTAGAGGACCTTTTTTGAAACTCTCCAAAATGGTAAAACTAAGTTTTTGGGCACTCCCTGAAGAAAAGAGGCCACCATTAAAATGCATGGATTTTGTTATTGATAATGTCTAATCAGCATTCAATAACAGTGGCTTAGAAAATCTCACTCGATCTAGTAGGATCTTTTCATCATGTCTTTTAGATTTGATCCCTTGGCCATTAAATTCAAATAGCGTTGGTAAAATTATTAATTCTTCTCTTGATCACAAACAGACCTCATCTCTTGATTTTTCATAATCACTTCCATCGTTAGAGAATCATCACGAAGAATCAAAATTGTTGGGAAAAATTGTTGCACATAATAGGTCTGGTACAAGAGTAGATGGATTATTTTTCAAGGGTAATTATTAGTTGTTTGTTGTGGCAATCTAAGCAAGTATGTAATGCAAACGAGTAGATGCATTTTGTTTCAAGAATCACAAGGAACAACTAGTTTTTTAAAATATGATAGTTTCATTAGTTTGTTGATTATATAAATTATATTCTTTATGTACATGTTGTTACAAGGAATTGATAGCTTTCAGTTTTCAAAATAATTGTTTGTCATTTGATTCGTTCAATTAAGATATTGTTGCTTCTGAAAAAGGGAAAGAGTCATTATTGTTCCATGTGTTGCCTTACAGAAAATATGTCATTGAGAAGAACGCATGTTCGATGGACATAAGGAAACATGGGAGAGTTCACTTGAAACCCCATTCATGATCAAATATTCTTTGGAAGATGTCCTACCAATAATCCAAATTTCCATGAATGAAGAAACTCCATTACGACCAATATATAAAGACATTGATCCAAGCACTGGAATGTAAGTTTCGTTACCCAGCTGGAATGAACTATATCAAAAATTATATAAACAAGAATACCCAAAAGTCACACCCCATAGTGATCCTAATGTAAGGGAATTACATGACAAATTCTTTATCAATATCATGAGATCTCGCTTACATGTTGTTGCATCCAGAGCACCCATTTTTACTTATGCAGAAGAAATCAAATGGATCAGTATTCACACTAATTCTAAGAATTTTGTGATTAATGATGATAAAGGTAATTGTGTGGGGGTTTTCCTACCTCCATAAGTAGATAAATATTACAAATTTTGACCAGCAGAAGTACTCCTCAGCAAAACTTTTGTCAAAAACTTATATGAGCATATAGACTTAGGAAAATAATGACTAATTTGTGGAAGGAAGATAATAAGTTCTTTCATGGGACTTATGGACGATACAACATTATAGGATTAAGAGAAACATACATATATCTCATGGTTATATTGTGTTGATTGTATGAGGAAACGGATTGTTCCCATTTCATTGATGCATGGATCCCCACTATCCTACACAGCTACCACCACAAGAAAAAATTTTGATTGGGTGGCCATATTATCCAGTCAAATGTGTTCCAATATTGAGAAGGCTCACTAGGCAGTTGAGATTCCAATTGTTGTGCCTTCCTTCTATATGGATTCATACCTATTATTTTTTATATGTGCTTGGAATGTATTCTCGGGGATGAATCTAAATTGGCATGTTTCAGAAGATCCAATCCATGTGTATTTTCAAATTATTTGGTAGAATAAGTATTAAAAATATTATTCACTCATATGTGATTCCTTCTTGGATAGGTTTTATTTCATTATTTTCTATAGAGAATGCCAAATATTGATATCTCAATCTAAATAACTTATTCCATGCATTGGTAATGTAAATTTTCACCTGTAACTCTATGTGACTATTTTTCAGATATGAGAAATCGCTTCCTAGTGAACCAATAGTAACCCTAGTTGTTATCACTGAACAAGTCAACATCAAATTAGGCTTTCCTTGTGGGTCTGAAGCTCCAACACAACCCCACAAATCCCATCACCAAACACATGAATTCCCCACTCAAATCCAAGGGGGTTTTCACCAAACCAAAAGTGTGATGTGATTCCCACAATGATTCCCACATGCCCATCACATAGGTTATACCTTCCCGAAGATAAAAAAAAAATCAACAGGCAATTGGTATTTAGAAGAGGACCTTACATATATAAGGATTTATGGGGTAAATGTTACACCTCACCTATTTCCCAATTATACCCCAGATAGACTGCTTATGGGAGAGGTATGTGTTGATGGGTCTTAAATCCCTTTATTCAACAGCAGGAACCAAATGTGCCACTGAGGCCCAATTAGACTCTACAACGTTTAAAATGGAATGGTTCTCCAGATCTTGCAATCCGACCGATTTATCGATGGGCTTTGTGTTTTCCTATGAAGGCTCTCCCTTCAGGTAGGACCGTTTTGTTCTGTATTTCTCTTGAGTGGGACTAGTTTGAGAGATGCAAGCCAACTTGACAAGTAATAGGATTGAGTTTCAACTATTGGGAAGAGGCTGAGCTTGGGATAACTCGCTGCTCAAACATGCAGGCAATGATTCTATGCCAAAGGGCCTAGTACTAATACATTGACCAAATGAACATAGTGTTAGCACTTGGTAAATTTCCTAGAGGTTGACAGCAGAAGAAATCTACAAAGGTAAC
>CBVK0101041242.1:0-11248 GCA_900067695.1 Picea abies | reverse complement strand
AAAAATAATACATCCTTGATCACTTACTCTTGCAAAAAGAGACCACTCTAAAAAATGAAGCTTATACGGCCAACTATTTCATCAACCTAACACTCCTTCTTGTGGAAGGAGGACTTCCTTCTAGCACAACAACATGCTTTCCTTTTGTAGTAACAGGCTTCTTAACTGCAGGTGTGATTTTCTTCTCGACTGGTTCCTCTTTTTCAATGGCAACTTCAACCAACACATTCAAATTCCTCTGGGCCACTTCATCCTTGAAGTGTTGCAATTCTGCCTTGAGTTTTCTGTTATGAGACTAAAAGTGTTTGTTTTTCCTATAGAGGTTCTTGAGTTGTTTATGGAGAGGAAGAGCTCTTCTAGCTGCAAATATTGATAAATCAAGAGTGTTGCTGTAATTATCCATGAGCTCCTTCATCTTAGTTCTTTCAGATAAACCCTCTGATTTCAAGCGAGCAACGTTCTTCCTAGCCTCCCTGAGCTGTCTAATCAATCTTTTGAAGGTGTGATTGCTAGGTGGAGTCCTAATGTTGATAATATCAATAGGACTCTTCATGGATTGACCTTCATCTTTTCGTTGTATAGGGGTTCTGTCTACCATTTCAATAGGCTTCTCAATGCCTTTACCCCTGTCTCTCTTTTTCTTCAGAATAGAAACCTTTGGTAGGACTTGTGCTTCAAAAACCTCCTTGAGAGTTGATGATCTTGTGAAAGGTTTCTTGACTTTTGTGCTAGCTTCCGAGGGAGATGAAGAGAAATTCAATTTTCTTCCTTTATTGGTTGTGGCTTTAGTCAATGAAGGGACCTCTTCCAATTCTAGTGCAGGAGGAGGTGAAAATTCTCTCTATGGAGAATGATAAGCCTTTCTCTCTGCTTCTTCAACTTCCTTAACAACCTCTTTGTCTTGAGTAATGGATTTACTCTTTCTTTTCTTGCTTGTTCCCGCTAGAGCATCATTAGTAGATGGAAAAGGAATTTGCATCTTTGACTGAGGAGTTGAAGCTGTGTCCAACTTCATGTGAGTAGAAATAATGAATCACTCCCAAGGAATGTTCTTCTTCTTCAATTCTTCCATTACTAACATTCTGATCAATCCAGAGCGAAAGACACTAGTGTCCACAAAATTGGATTTGGCTTGGACTCTTTCATACATTTTTCCCATGCTCCTCAACAATTAGAAAGGGATATTCAATTAATCTTTACCAGTAAAATGAAGCAGAATTATTATATGGTACTGGTATAACATATTAAACCTTCCCTCACATGTGAAGTATCTCTAGATGATCTTCAACATCTTGTCAAAATATTCAACTAGATGACTTCTAGGCACTCCCTTGGACAAGTTGTCAGTCTGATAATGTAGTTTGAGGAAGTCCTTGGAGAAGGAAACATTCAAAGTCATAGATTTAAACATTCTCTTCCCAGTGTTAGGAATCCCTGTGGCTATTTCAATAGAGGCTTCAGACATCTCAAACTCCAAGTCTCCTACCTTAGTCTTAAGGCCATAAAAATGTGAGGCAAATTTCCTTGCCACTTCAGGATGTCCCCTCTGCATGTTTTGGAAAAATGAGAGGCAAACGACCCTTTGAAAAACTCCCCCAACCATTGGCTCTGCATCAAATAGGTTTATGCTTGAGGGTTCAATTATGACTACAGTGCATCCCTTGTGGTATTTCTTCTTCTGAGGTGTCTCCATGGGTCAAGATAAGGGATCAAAGGCTATGGTGCAGTGAAGGCTAGGAGAGAAAACAAAGGAAGACTTCAATGGGAGAGTGACAATGAACAATGACTGCTCTTTCCTATGATTATACTCTAACTCACATTGTTTTTATGGCTTTTGGAAAGCAAGAAATGCAATTTTCCCTCCCCTTGCTATCTGTAGATCTCAAACTGAACAATGACAATATAGTGAAAAGAAAAATACTGCAATGGTCTTTGAAAACTTGACTAATAATACTCCAATCCAAATAGTAGAGGAAGCAAGGGAAATGTAGTGAGGTTTCAACAATGATTTTGGTAGCACAGTGCACACACAAGGAACACATGTTTGCTCGGGCACTCAACACTTAGGAACATAAGGAAATTGCGTGTTTGATAACTGAAAACTAGGTGTGGTGGTTGCAAGTCTGTGAGAGGGAAATTATTGATGAAGAGGGATGAAGGAGGGAGCGATTTGCAGAGATGGTCGCTACCAAAACTTAGGCAACAACTATCACACAAGTTCGCTATGCAAAGGAGAGATCTCACAGTATACCTAGAGGAGTGATGACATCTTTGAGCTCTTCAACTAGTTAGGAGATCACCACGACCATCTCAGCTTCCAAATCCACCTCAACAACTAATCCCGTAGCACCGCTGCCAACTGGTCTGAACTAGCTGTTTCAGCAGCGCCGATTTTGAGAACATTCAAATCTTGAAACCGTTAGCAAACTCATTAAAACCAAATCTCCGAATGCATCTTTTAATGAACCATGGTGCTGAAAAAAAGGTATAACATGACCTCAATGAAATTATGACGAATCATAGCAAGGAATAAAGGACGAGGAGTGCGCTATGGAAACTCCCAGTGAGTTGGCAATGGTTTTTTTTAGAAAGATGATTTGACCAATTTTAATAGGACATAGGGACAACATGGCAATGATATAAAGGTATGGGTGGAAAGAGTGACATGTCAAGTCATGAAGGTCATGCGCTGAGTTAAGCTTGGTGTAAAGTCATGAGGTGAGTCAAACCATAAGCCAAGAAAATGAACCTAGGCTAAAAATATATGTGAAGGTAAAAAAATGAGTGAAAACTTAAGCCTTTATTTATTCAAATTAACCTAAGTAAATCACACTAAGAATATAAAGCAAAATTTAACATCTAAAGGCTTAAAAACTTAAAACTAAGAACTAAAAAACCCAAGACAACTTAGTGTGATAACACCTTGTAATCATTATTAAAATTACTTCCAATACAATTATATATTATTCCATTTCTTAATTATTTTTCATTAATATTATTTTATTATTAATTATTAAAATATTCAATATTATTTAATTTCACTTAATTATTTTCCTTGTACTTTTTCAAAACATATAAATACAAATAAAACAATAAACCATTGTCAAGGTGAAAATTTCCATCCAAGTCGTTACATTTTCTCATAAATACTTTTGAGTATTTTTTTTTTTTAATATTGTAATTGAATACAACCATTTTGTTGCTCCCTTATACTCTCCAACACACGACCATTTAGAATTGGACACTTGATTTCCTTAAATTACCCCTCATATAGTTTTGGGAAGAGGTTGAGATCTTGATTAATTTCCCTTTAAATAGTCTACATTGATTAATTTTATTTTATGAATTTTGTTTAATTTAAATGTAAACATATTTATTTAATCAAATTTATTAAAGAATTGTATTTAAATAAAAAAATTAAATTTAGGGAATGAATTAATATTTTATGTTAAAATATTTAGATATTTAGAAGTTAGTTAAATTCAATTTGGTTTAATATGTGTGTTTTGTGACTAATTAATTTGATGGTCATGATTATATTTTAGATATAAAATGATTTTATAGTTCATTTTCTCCTCTATACTAACACTAACGGTACTTGATCAATGGATTAGCATCTACTTATTCTATTATTTCTATTTAAAAGATGTGGAGGATCTTTTGTTGATGATTGACCATGAGAGATTCATATGTGAACTTGTTTTCTTTCACATTAATATATTACCTCAAGTGGTTGTGTTAGTTAGGGTTGTGGATTGTTTCCCCCTTCGAGGGTTTAAAACACGTATACATAGATGTATCAATATTTGTTCTATTTTTGTGAGTGGTTTCCTTAAGATGTTTGACTTGTGTGGATATACCATGTTTATTGAACATGGTATTCTTTGTCAATTGAAATCCTAAACCTGTGCCACTACACATGCATCAAAGGACTTCTAGATTTTGTTACTTTAAATAATTTTTGGGTAGAGTGAACCACACCGATATGTTTGAAGCATAGTTTTCAGTTGGAATACCTTTTCATTTTAGTTGAAAAGGTTTGCATTTGCCCAAAATACAATCATTTATATAAGATGCAAAGGTATATAGTTTCATTTTTTTGGTCTTTTAAATCTATTTTATAATGTATTAATATTTCATTTTAGTTTTTCTGTTTATATTTATAGTTTTCTCCCTTTTTGATTTGCGTATGATAGAAAAAATAATAAAAACAAATCCTCGACATCTCGAAATCCTTCATCAATGTGCGAAGAATGCATCGTATAATAATCCTTCACGATTTTCTCCTCAATCTCCCATGTTGATCGAGTGTTAAAACCCTCTAACTAAGGTGACTTGAATGATCAAATTCAATCCTCATCCAATGTAAAGAATGCATCATATAATAAGAGACAATGCATTTCCTCTTCGATCTTTCTATAGTGAAAATGCTCTAAGAATTGATTGGAGTGGAATGGTATGAGTGGATGATGTTGGCAGTAGGCCAAAGTGGGAAAGAAAGCATGCACAAAGAAGAATGGCAGCTAGAAGAGCAATCATGGGAAAGAAAGTGTGCAAGAGGAAAGTGACAACTAGTAAGAAGCACAACACACACGCATGCAAGAAGGAGACGACAACTGGAAGGAATGAAAGCACGCAGGCAGAGAAGGAATACCTAACGAGAGTAGGGTTAGGGTTTTTGTAAGGTTTTGTGTAAATAGCTGAAGATCCCGATAGATATAAAGATAGATACGCAGGTATCTTGGAGGAGGAGTTTGGTTTTTATGTAATGTTTTTAATAGATGAAGTACTTTTGTAAAGCGATTGAACTAGAGCGGAGGAGAGAAGGTAGATCTTGAGGATTAGATCACAAGCCAAGGAGCCTGGTGTGATCTAGTTCACCTCATATAGATCTTACCCATCTGAGGAGAGTTGTAAGCACACAACGTGATATTACAGAGCTACCATAATAAGAGCTAAAATCCAAATCTTTGTGGACGTAGCCCAGGAGGGGGTGAACCATGGTAATACCTGTGTAATGTGATGAATGCATGTATATCTTTGTCATACTTTTAGTAGTTAATGACTGTGTGTAATGAATGAATGAGTTATTATATTGCTTGGTTATTTTCTCTTGGGATATTAAGAAAAGATGCCATGAAGTTTAAAATATAAAAGAGAATAACAATAGTTTGTAACAAAAGTTATAATAAATGGTTCAGAATACAGATTCCATATCTCATGCTCAATCCTAGGATGTAAACACTTGAGTCTTACAACCACTCATTTAAAGCTATCTCGGGTGAGACTACACAGTGCATTCTGTGTACTGCATTGCCTTCTTGTTTACCAGAAGGGTCAATAGTTTTAGGCTTTGTTGGTACCCTGAAAGATATGAACCCTGGGTCAACAACGTAGGTAGTAGGGAAGAACAGTTCATTAAACCAACAAACAGTTCCGTTGCCATGTTAAGAGGAACAAGAGAGGACTAAGCAAATGAGATAGAATTCATAGAAAAGAATGAGTGAAACCAGAAGACCGCTGACCCACTAGAAGGGGATGTTGAGACCGTGGAACCCCATGAAAGAAGAAATCGAAGGCTGGTTGAGAACTAAAGAGATAGAGTTTTCCCATAAAGACAATAGAAACCCTAGCGTCACACCTCACAAATATCTGGATAAATATGTGTTTACATATTTACATGAAGTCTTTTTCTGTGATTTTCCCCACCTACTATAGTAGTGGATACTAAGGTTGAAGGATAACCACGCGAAAAACCGGATCCAATAGCTAGATTGGACCCCAGTACAGGTTGAGCAGTTACAGCAGGTAAACAACAAATTCACTCGCGCAGTCGACTTTTGGCTTGACAGTATTGTGGCAGGCTTCATCATAGAGTTTGCAGTTGACACAATGAAGTCATACAACGTAGAAGAGCAGGAATTTCTATGCGGACCCCATGGAAGGTACATTTGATCACTGTACACTTCTATTAAAATACTGCTATATAACAAAGGTGCAATGACAATGGAATTAAACATCTAGACTTCTCTGCATACATGGAGGAAGGGGGGAAGCACTAACAGAGAGAGGATAAATGGACGAAGGTGAGGATAAAGGCAAGGAGGAGGAATTCTTGGACCCGATATTGATGGATGATGACCAACTTAAGTGGATCTTGGCGTCATTAGGAACGACGTGTAGCAGAGTACCCTACCAAGACAAGGTGAATACCAAGAAGAGAGCTGTAGTCGTGAGGGAGGGCTTGAAAAGTGAGGAGGAAGAGGTAGAGGATCTCTGGGCTATGGAGAAAATGAAGGAAATCCTACGTGCAACCTATGAGAGGAAAACAAGAGGCCCAAGAACTGGAGGAGAAGACAACCATCATTTCCATATTAATGTCAGTGTGGAACCCATAAATCCATGTGTGACCAATACACCAAAGAGAATACCACTGTTTAGACAACCGAAGTTTGGAGGAAGTCTGACAACAAGAAGTATATCTACTGTAGGAGAAACAACTAGAGGAGCCAATTCAGGCAGTTTTACTCAAGTATTTACATCGCGTGGCAGAGGTAGCAGTTCATTATCTAGAATGGTAGGACACGACCCCACTATTAGATTACCATAATTTAGAGGAGAAGTAACAAAATACCCTGAGAAGCATTTGTTCATTTGTGCAAATATCTGGGAGGCAAAACAAATCATTGATGAAGATACCAAACTTGCGCAGCTAGCGATCATGCTAAGAGACCGTGCACTAGAATGGTACATGAGTCTAGACACGAACAGTGCCCCTGGGATGACGAGAACACTGGCAGGCATTAAAAAGTTAGTGATTAATGAGTTCCATAAGCTGAGCTCAGAGGATTAGTACAAGAATGAGATGATCGAGATAAGACAAAAACTAGGAGAGTTTGTATGGGAGATTGACCAGAGATTCAAGTGGATGAAAGGAAAGTTAAAATGCCTTATGACTGATATGCAAAACCGACACCTGTTTGTCAACTCACTACTCCCACACCTAAAATATCCCTTATGACAGCAGAAGTTTCAGATGTAGGCCGAGGCTCTACAGGCAGCCTTGCATATGGAAGAGAACCAATACCAGCAGACAGACCCAACTATTGAATAATTGAAGGAGGATTTGAAGAACCTAACATTTCAGTTGAACTAGAATAAGAACAAGGACAAACGAGAAGCCGTTTGGTGCACCACATGCAGGATGGAAGGACACCACAAGAACGAATGTCCAACATTCGTGTAGTATATGGAAACATGCATGCAAAACCCGCTACCACAGGGAGGATTATGGTGTGAAATATGAAAGAGACTAGGTCATGACCCTTATCACTGCACAGTGATGCATAAGTACTAGACAGTTCCAAAGAATTCTTATTGCACCTTTTGTAAGTCAGTGGGCCACGACGACAAAGATTGTAGAACTGTGGAGTTGATGTGGGAAAGAACATTAGATGCATACAGGGTACATGCCAAAATGATGACTGGGAAAGCAGCGCCACAATTCAATCAAGCCCCAGCTCCATACAACATTGCGGAGCAACAGTACAATACTGCGCAACAACCATACAATAATGCACAGCCGCAGTACAACCTCGCGCAACCCCAGTATAATGCTGTGTAGTATAATCAGGCACCATAGTACAATGCACCGAGAGGGGACTGAGCAGGCCATCGAGAAGGAAGACGAGCCAGAGGAGGTTTTGGACATGGCAAAGGACCAATCACATGTCACAATTGTAAGCAACCGAGACAGTATGCATGGGAATGCCCCCTGTCGCTAGCGACTTGTATGTATTGTCATGCATCGGATCACGAGACAGAGGAATGTCCGACACTATTAGTAAAAATCTAGGAAAAGAGGAACCAAAACAACCAAAATGTTCAATGGATTTCAGCCGAAGCAAGGGAGGATGGACAGAACATTAATATAGTCACCCGTGGAGGAACGAAAACAAAAAATGACGCAGTCCGACAAAAACCCTTACATAACCAATGGGTAAAGTAGAACACCGAACTAAGAAAGCAGTTCGACGCACCCAAATAAAAGGAGACTTTTAAGGAAGCTAGACAAGAATTTCAAAAAGTGGACACATCGTCGACTTCCACCAAGCAACCATTCCATAAAGCCCTATAATATGAAATGCCGCCATCATTGGATCATACCAACGTAATGCCACCAAAGGGATAAGTAAATACTATCAAATACTTTTTGCAATCATGCATAAAAATGTTAAGTGATCTTGCATCTGTGAAAATATTTCAAAACATCCTAGAGAAATGTAGCAGCGAGACAGAACAAAAGCTAGAACCGAAAATTGTCAATCATCTACACACAAAAAGAAGAACAAGTAGGGAATTTAGGTTGAATGCTAACATTGGGGATTTCAATATGGGAGACATCATACTGGACCTAGGATCCGAGGTGAATGTGCTACCCAAGAAAACCTAGCAATGCATGGGAGAGACAACATTGGGATACTCAAATGTCCAATTAAAACTAGCAAACCAACATAGGGTCCTACCAGTAGGGAGACTAAAAGGAGTAACATTAGACCTTGATGGAGTGCGCACTAAAGTAGAATTTGAAGTTATCGAAATAGTAGATGGCACAACACCGTACCCGACACTACTTGGTCTGGACTGGGCATTTGACAACCAGACCATAATTAACTTGAAGACAAGGAAAATGACATTTGAATTTGGATATTAAAGGGTCATAGCACCACTAGATCCATCAGAAGGGGAAAGGTTCATAGAACCCACTTGCCTGGACTTAGAGGAGATCAGTCAGTTGTAAAGAACAACTGCGTGTGAGGAGGATTACGTAAGCCCACCTGCAGACGTGGTACTCAGTTGGTGCAACATTACTTCATGCACAATAGAGTCAGACACCGAGTTACAAAATTGGTAGCAGAGACTACACAAAGTATCCATGAGAAGATGTAAAAGAAGATCCATCAGAAGGGGAAAGGTTCATAGAACCCACTTGCCTGGACTTAGAGGAGATCAGTCAGTTGTAAAGAACAACTGCGTGTGAGGAGGATTACGTAAGCCCACCTGCAGACGTGGTACTCAGTTGGTGCAACATTACTTCATGCACAATAGAGTCAGACACCGAGTTACAAAATTGGTAGCAGAGACTACACAAAGTATCCATGAGAAGATGTAAAAGAATAGACCGTGCAGTACGGTGGATAGGTATAGAAATCAAAGAACCACCCAGTTTCCATGGACTAAATGATTTGGAAACATTCTTGAAAAAATATGAAGAAAAAGTATTAGAGAACCAGAGGCTACTAGCACTGGACTTAGCACTCAAGGCCACACCCATAAGATGGTGGGGTGCACACAAGGAGACTATCACAAATTGGTACCAATGTAAGCAGTTATTGCGCATAAGGTTTGGCGCAGAACAAAAAAACAACAAACAACGGAGATATGAAGGACTAGGGACACCAGCGAAACACTTGGAGGAGTGAAAAATGCCGTGGAAAATGACACCACTAGAGGAATGACCTCACCACTTCAGTCACATGTTAGAAGGCATACCAGCAAACTAGTATACAGATCAGGAATTGCGCAAATGAACTACAACATGGAAGAAATTGCAACAAAACTTTACCATCACTTTCTCATTCGAGCATGAGAACCCCAACATAGATGCAACCCTGAAAGATATCAAAGGAGTTATATTTATTGAAGAATCGAAAATAGAACTTATTACCGAAGATCAATAGCGAAATAAGTAGACAGTCAAGGAACTAATTTACCAACACCAAAAAATAGTCCGTCAACTACGAGCGACGTTAGGACACACAGGATACTACAGGAAATTCATCAAAGGATATGCGCAGATCACAACACCAATGTAGAAACTACTAAGAAAGGATACAAAGTACCAATGGAACGACGAGTGTCAACATGGTCTGGATACTCTGAAAGAAAATATGGTCACTGCATCAATATTAGTATTTCCAGACCGGGGAAAGACATTCCATGTGCATGTAGACGCATCAACGATAGCACTTGGATCTATCTTAGTGCAACTAGGAGCATGAGACTTGGATCACCCTATAACGTTTGCAAGCAGAAAACTATCAGACTTAGAACATAATTATAACATGATGGAAAGAGAAGTCCTAGCTATGGTTTACGCACTATAGAAGTTCAGACACTACCTATTGGAAAAACATTTCAAGATGTTTAAAGATCACTCAACCCTGAAATACCTAGTCAACAAACCAGTGTTGGGGGGGAGAATTTTTCAATGGTTACTACTATTTCAATAATTCAACTTCAAAGTAATAGTTAAACCAAGAAAACTGAATGCAGGACCTGACCACCTATCACAGGTCACAAATGGAGAAGAACCCACGAACTTAGAAGACAACTTTCTGGATGTCCAGTTATTCTCAGTACAGATTGCTGAAGACTACTTCGTAGAGATCATCTAGTACTTGAGCACAGGTACCACGTCGCAAGAATATACCACCGCGCAGAAGAAGAACCTGGTAGTCTGTATAAATGACTATCAACTGAGCGCAGGACATCTATATAAAATGGGCACATATAACATTTTACAAAGGTATGTGTTAGAGCACAAACGACCAAGAATTTTAGCAGAATCCCACAAGGGATTGGCAGGAAGAAACTATGCAGGAAAAACTACCATGCAGAAGGTACTCCATATAGGATTATGGTGGCCAACGATTCATAGAGACTCGAAAGAGTATTGTCAAGGATGCGATGCCTATCAAAGGGTAGGAAAACCCAATAGAAGGGATGATATGTTGTTACGACCGCAAGTGAAATTACAATCATTTGATAAATGGGAAATAGACTTAGTATGTGTTAGAGCACAAACGACCAAGAATTTTAGCAGAATCCCACAAGGGATTGGCAGGAAGAAACTATGCAGGAAAAACTACCATGCAGAAGGTACTCCATATAGGATTATGGTGGCCAACGATTCATAGAGACTCGAAAGAGTATTGTCAAGGATGCGATGCCTATCAAAGGGTAGGAAAACCCAATAGAAGGGATGATATGTTGTTACGACCGCAAGTGAAATTACAATCATTTGATAAATGGGAAATAGACTTTGTGGGAGCAATTAACCCACCAGCCAAAATAACAGGGGAAAGATACATCATCACCACGATGGAATACCTAACAAGGTGGGCGGGAGATGCACCAGTAAAATACTGCAGCGCAGAGACAACTGCACACTTCTTATTTGAACAAG
>CBVK0101041238.1:0-20339 GCA_900067695.1 Picea abies | reverse complement strand
GGGGGGGGGTGTGCTAGGAAAACATGAACAAGGCCATCATGAATTGATAGTTGGGGAAAAGGGACCACATGGCCTATGGAGAGGATTTTAACCTAATGATCCCTTCACTAAAAATAAGAACTTGTAGTCTACTTTCACCCTTCCAACATACAAGGAAGTAGAATTCCAAATAATAATGGAACAATTGACCAAGGGGACCCATGTAATTAACCCTATGAAATCCATTTCTCACCAATGATAGCAATAATATAGCCAAGAGAATCAACAAGGCCTAGTGAAAACAAGGGATGGGGAGAACAAGGAAGAGCAAGAGAAAAAGAGGGCAAAGGAGGAAGCAGAAGAGAGGAAAATTGAAGAAAATAAAAAATAAAGTAGAGAGGGGAGAGGATAAGATATTTGTTCTAGACGAGGAGAATAAGAAACTTGTAAATGAAACTAAAAATAAATATAGGGAAGATGCTACAAATAAATCTATAGACAAAGCTACAAAGAAAGTTGTAGAATAATAGGAAAGATGCAACATATGACAATATGAAAGAAGGGAAAGAAAAGGAAGGTCATGAGATATAGCAGTGAGAGGAGGATATGGAGGCCATGGGAAATGAGAAAGAGGATATGGGTGAACAAATGGATAGGGAATAAACCAAGAAAGAAAATGGGTGGGAAAGGGAAGAGGAAATTAGAAAGAGAAAAAGGGAAGAAGGGAAATATGGATTATATCCATAGATGAAGAAGGTTGAGACAAATGATTTAGGAGGAAACATAGAAGGAGGAACCAAGAATGATTTTTCAAAGAAAACCTATCCTAAAAAAATAGGTACATCCTTCCTCACTTTTCAATCTTCTCCCTCACCCTCTACGAATTATTTCAACATTCTCTCATTAGTTGTTCTGATGGGCTACGAGCACACCTGGTGCTAGTTCATCCCATGATACTATCCCTTTGTATCATTGGCTTGATTTCATCTAGACCTTTGATTTAGTTGATCCCGTCCACATGCATAGTGAAGAAAAGGAAAAGAGAAAAGTTAGGAAAAATTATTGGTCCATGTTGGAACCTTCTAACCCTCTGGCCCAACCTAGGATAAGGCCAATTTACCATAATTACCCTATATTCATTAACAAAAAATCCTTATTTTGAGATAAGGCCAAAATAATGGAGAGATACCCAAGTCAAGTTTCAAACCTCCTAATTTCCTGCTTCTGATCATATCTAAATGCCCAAGACAATAAAAAATATGGTATTTGAAAAATATAAAGAATATCTCATGAGAGTGAGAACATCAAGAGATTGTTTGAGTCTGTGGTCATCGAAAACCAATACTCGGTAACATAGTGAAGGCTCTAGAATTTGAGAAAAGATTATTATAAAATAAATTTATATCTCCTAGAAAGGACCCACTAGAATATTTAAAGTCTATCCCATCTCTCATGGAGAATAAAAAATAGATTAGTTCCATAGAGAGTACTCAAGATGCATCTTATGTTTCACTAATTCAACAGATGATAGAGGAGAAGAAAAACTAGTTTAGGTGATCATTTTCTTAGCAATTAAAATGTCATTTTCAAAATTAAATATTAGTCCCTTAAAGAAGGGTGTCACATTTGGAAAAAGTGAAAGTTAAGGCCACATATTTGGCAATGCAACTAGATGAAGTAGGAGAAAATCCAAATTGTGTGTTTTGAATTTACTAAAACATGAGTGGATAGATCCTTCCCTACTCATATTGTGATCCATAGAGTAGGAGATTCTAAAATAGATTAGCTCCAGTGGAGAATTAATGAGATACTTAAAGAGGTGGAGGATTGGAAAATTAATTATAAATACAATACCACCAAATATATAAGAGCATAGGCCCTGGTGGATAAGAGAAAGGAAGACCTAATAAGGTAAGGATATAACTTAGAAGAATCTAAAAAAAAATGACATTGGTAAGAAATGAAATAATAGTACTAAGTGAAGAGAAAGAGACCTGGAAAGTTAGGTATGAATAAACCCTTGAAGAAGAAAATTTGTAGGAAATGGTGAAAACAATCAAGAGCATTATCTAGTGTTATGTCATTGAGGATACCCCCAAAATTACAAATCTGCTACAATTCTACATGGAATTTGACAACTTACATACATAGGTAAAAACATATCTAAGTGATACTCAAAAGGAGGTGGAACATAGGGATTTAGTGGTATATGAAGTAAATAAGGTCCTAAATATAATTCCCTCCCAATCCCTAAGACTTCTAGTGGACAAGGAAAAACATTATGTGTTAATGGACGTTAATGGTTGCATTGCCAAGCTAAAAAAACAAGTGGAAAGTTGTAAATGGGAGGGCCACAACATCAAAAAATCACATTAGAGACTTCATGGGAGACATGGAAAATATGGTAGATAATTTCTCATCTTTCCTATGGGATGATAAGTTGACCTTACATGCTTCAAATTTCTACAATGAATTATTGAAAACCACAAAGGTCTAGCTTTCAAGTGTGACAGAAAAATGGAATATTCCTTCATCTCTAGAAGTTTTCAATCATTTTCATCCTTCTATATCCACATGGACTCTGATGAAATTTATTATTCGTTCCCTAACATCCATAGATCATATGGAAAAGACAGAGTTGGACAAATATTTTAGGATTTTAAAAGGTGGTAGAACAAACAACAATGAGGGATAGTGATAACTTGGTATTGTTTATGATTATGCCACCAAATCCCCACCATAATATTTATTATATGATGTGCACACTTTATCTCAAGTGGTTCTAGGACATCTGGTCCAAACTCGATTGCTATTGCTACCTACACATCTAGCTTCTTTACACATGAATCCATCATAACAAACCTCAAAGGGAAGTGGTTCTAAAAGAGGAAGAGGACAAAAATAGTAAGAAACATTTTTTTAATTATTTCTCTCATGTGAATCCTATTTTTTAGCATTAAGAGGGAGTGATGCCCTAAAATATATCATTAAACCCTTAAGAAAGTGAGTATTAGTTAGCACTAAAAATAGGACCAAGCTTCAAGAAATTGTATACCATTAAGCTGTTGGAATTTTGAGAGAGTAAAGTACCTTCATTATATAATATTTATTGACACCAAGCTAGGAGGATCTTTCACATTGAGTGAATTTTCTTATTTACTCACACTCTCTTTATCTCTATAAACATATTTGTAAGATCTATATTTTTGGAAGGAATAAATAGAGGCCCATGACATAGATTTTATTGTCTCCATCTAACGTCATTCTTGTAATACAAAGAACCGTTGAATTTATTCATTAATCAAGACTGAGGCACATTTCCATTGGTGAAATAATAAATTTGAAGCAAGTTAAGTTATGTTGGTGTTATTCCATTTTTTGTCATATTCTTATGTTGAATGAATTAATGGATATATGTTTGTGTGCATGCCCATTTTTTTTTATGTCTCATGAATATGTTAACTAAATTAGTGTTTGACCTCTTCTTTTGATGTATGTTCATGTTTATTTTACATTATGTGTTTTGATAACGAAACCATGATTAAGGCACCCTTTTCCATTGGGTTAATGAATCTTATATCTAGTAGTATTTAATAATTCCCCCCTTTCACTACATACAATACAAGAATATGAAAACATTGTGCACCAACCTATATTTTAAATAAAAAATAGTCGAAGCTTCATAGATAAATTTGTTCTCCTATCATTTCTAAGAATTAACATCATTTTTGGGGACTCTATCCCAACACATGACATAAATTTAAATCTCTAGTGAAATAAGTTTTCAATCATTTGCATCCTTCTGTATCCACCTAGACTCTGATGAAATTTATTATTCATTCCCTAACCCCCGTAGATCATATGGAGAAGACAGAGTTGAACAAATATTTTAGGGTTTTAAAAGGTGGGAGAACAATCAACGAAGGATAGTGATAACTTGGTATTGTTTATGATTATGCCACCAAATCCCCACCACAATATGTACTATATGGTGTGCACCCTTTATCTCAGGTGGTTCTGGGACATCTGGTCCAACTTCAGTTTCTAGTGTTACCTTCACATTTAGCTTCTTTACACATGAAACCACCATAAAAACCTCAAAGGGGAGTGGTTCTAAAAGAGGAAGAGGAAAAAAATAGTAAGAAACATTTTTTTATTATATCTCTCACGTAAATCCTATTTTTGTAGCATTAAGAGGGAGTGATTCCCTAAAATAGATCATTAAACCCTTCAGTGAGTGAGTATTAGTTAGCACTAAAAATAGGACCAAGCTTCAAGAAATTGTATACCATTAAGTTGTTAGGAATTTTGAGAGAGTAAAGTCCCTTCGTTATATAATATTTATTGACACCAAGCTAGGAGGATATTTCACATTGAGTCCATTTTATTATTTGCTCACACTATCTTTATCTCTATAGACATATTTGTAAGTTCTATATTTTGGGAAGGAAGAAATAGAGGCCCATGACAGAGATTTTATTGTCTCCATCCAACGACATTCTTATAATACAAAGAACCGTTGAATTTATTCATTAATCAAGACTGAGGCACATTGCCATTGGTGAAATAATAAATTCCAAGCAAGTTATGTTGGTGCTATTCCATTTTCTGCCATATTCTTATATTGAATGAATTAATGGATATATGTTTGTGTGCATGCCCATTTTTTGTTATGTCTCATGAATATGTTAAATACAAAATTAGTGTTTGACCTCTTCTTGTGATGTATGTTCATGTTTCGTTTACATTATGTATTTTGAGAATGAAACCATGAGTAAGGCACCCTTCTCCATTGGGTTAATGAATCTTATATCTACTAATATTCAATAATTCCCCCCTTTCACTACATACAACACAAGAATATGCATACACTATGCACCACCCTATCTTTGCAATAAAAAATAGTCAAAGCTTTATAGATAAATTTGTTCTCCTATCATTTCTAAAAATTAACATCATTTTTGGGGACTCTATCCCAACACATGACATAAATTTAAATCTCTAGTCAAAGAGCAAGTGAGATGAAAGACATTCTATGTGTAGTGTTCTCAAGTATTCTGAGTTTTTGAGAAGAATGAAGAGTTGCATTGTCACATATAGAGGTCTATTTTAATTGGAAATTATTGACAAATAATTTATCTAGTTAACCAACGAATAAATACGAGAAGGTGGCTCCACAAAGAAACTACACAGGGAAATGTTTTCGAAAATATGGATTCAAGGACTATGGTTACAAGGTCCAACTCAAAGGGATAACTAGTTTCTCCATTACCAAACCCAAATATTGTTTATTAAAGAAGATAAATATTTCCAATATCATATCCAGGTAGGAAACATGATTATATTGCTCCAGTATCTACTTCTTTTGTTGGTTTTGCTAGTATTCCTAGTACAATTTTGTATACCCCTATGTCATCACTAGAGTAGTTCCCTAATTATACTACATATCCTTATTCAGGACTGGTAGACCTCTCCCAAGGTCTTATCTCTTTTGACCACTTAGGGAGGATAGATACTTATTTCTCCCATAAAGTATCATTAGGGAGAAGTAATATTCTAAGTCATATCTCATTACCTTTTATCCTCACCCCATCCCCTTAGGTTGTGGTCATCCCTACTCTATAACTTTTTTCCATTACAAGACTCCACCTATCCTTGAAAACCTACCTCAACCTCATATTCAAATTATAAATATCCCCATGCCTAGGTTAGAATCCACTAACCCTTGGTTAGAATAAACATTCAATCCTTTAATAATACCTCTTGTAGACCAATTGTGGTATCTACCTGATGGCTATATAAAAATCATGCATAACTTCAATGGGGAGAATGGTATTTTTGTTGAAGACCATCTCATTGCCTTCAAATATTTCATTCATAAATTCTCAATAGTAGATGATGATGTTTCTCTAGAATGTTTTATTGTTCCTTAGAATGAGAAATTGAGAAGTGGTGCAAAGATATACCTAAAGACTCTATCAAATATTGGGGACAATTCCTTGAGAAGTTATTGAAGACATGGGGAGTAAAAAAGGATAACATGTATTACTTGACAAAGTTCAATACCCTAAAGATAAATAATGGTTATATAGTCCCTACATTCACTAGTAAGTTCAATAAACTGTACCATCATATCCTTGAAAATGTCAAGCTATCTAAGAAAGATACCATGGTAGCATATACTGTTGCCTTTGAATCTAATTTTTACTTACACCTAAGGGAGAGGAAATATATTGACCTAGATGCCATGTTTAATAATGTTGAGGACCTAGAAAGAAATATGAGAACCTAAATGATACAACTCAAGAATATGAATAATACCATTAAGAGAAGATATTTCCTTGATAATAGGAGAGGGAAGGATCTTGAAGCACCATATGTTTGTCAAGACCCTATCTCCATGGAGGAAATGACCAAGTTGTTGAGATATTTTACATATTAATTTACCAAAGTAAAATGAGGATATTTTGGCCACTCCTATTTGGGGCATACCGCTATAGCACAATAATCTTGATAGGAATCAACCAAAATACATAAGGCCCCATAATATGATACAAAGGGAAATTAGAATAGAGGACCAATATATTCCACAAACTTCTAGAGTACAATGCAACATGATAGTGCCTCCCCTCCTTACTATGAGGAATATTATGAGAAATAAGTGGAAGACCCCATTGATCATCCCATGGACATCAACATGATGTTTCATCATGATGATAACATAAAAATGGTAGATTCTTTTCCCGCTTCACAAGATTCAACAAGTTACCTCATGAGGAAAGAGGAGGAAGATATGCAAGAAGATGCCATTTTCCTAAATGATGATTAGTCCTTTGATATATCCCTTTAACATATCATAATGATGTCTAATAATATTATGGTTGAGATAAGGATACCTTATGATATGAGACTAAGGATAGATGCTCCAAATTTCAAAAGGGATAAGGCAACAAAGGGGACTGGGAATGCAAAAAAAGATGTATCAAGTGGTGGTCAAGTTCAATAAAGAGACACCCATTAAGGCCTTAAAATTTAGAAAATATGTGGTCTTGATCAATGAAGGTCTGCAGGTAGTTGAGAAACCAAACACACTTAGGGTTTTGATTTTTGTGAGAAACCCTTTGCATTACAACAACCCAATGACATCCTAATTAAACCCTTTATTTCCACCAAAACATTCCCCTCTAATTCCTCCCCCATTTGATATTTGACATGAACTAAAAAAACTCAAAATTCCCATGCCTTTGTTTGAAGTGGTCAATAAACATGTCTATAATAAGGAAGTATCCAAGTTATTAGGAGTAAGAGAACAAACTCAAACCTAGTCAGCGAAAACCCAAATGTCCCAACATAGAAATGTGGGCTAAGGTGAAAATATCATGGTGATTCAAGGTGGAATTCTTCTACATGTTGACTTGATCAAAGTACAATATGATGACCCAAATATTGTGTTGGGAAATATACCAAATGGAAGGGATGAGCTTACTCCCCCTTTCTATGTTACCCTAGATCTCCAAAACCTTCATCTCCAAAACTATTTATACATCTATGGAGTTTATCACTCTTTTATTCCTTCGCGTCATGGAAAATATAGGATTGGACATGAAAAGGACATATAAATACCTATACTTGTTTGATTCCAAGAGGGTCCAATGCCTAGGGATGATTCAATACATGGAAGTGAGAATGGCTCAGATTCGAAGAGAGTTTGTCATGATGGATGCGGTTATTGTGGATATCCCTCCCATGTATGGCATGTTTCTATCAAGGAATTGGGGAATTTTGTAGGTGGTAGAATTCAATTTGACCTATCTTATGGCACAATATCCATGTTTGGGGTCGATATTGATCACTTGTATAGAGAGATCAAAATGACCTTATCCCTTAATGACCCTAAGAATCCATCGGAATTTCCTTCCTACTATTTAGATGGCATTGGAAATTTTATTTAGAGTTATGAATCATATTTTGCAGATAGGTGTAAGACTTTGATGTTTGAGGAAGAAAATCCCCATCATTCTAGTATTTAGACCTTGTGTTTTGATGGGGCATGTAATATAAATGGAAACAGTGTAGGGGTACTCCTAGTTTCTCCAAATGGGAAGGAGTGTCCCTATAGTTTCAATATGGAATATGAATGCACCAATGATGTGGTAGAATATGAAGAATTGATGTTGGGTATAGAAAATACAAGAAATATGGGTATAAGGATCCTCAAAATATTTAGGGATTATTATCTAATAGTGAACCAAGTGAAGGAGGTCTGCAAGAACATGCATCAGAGATTAAATTAGTATAAGCATGAAGTGTGAGATATGTTTGATAATTTATTTGATGATGTTAGAATTACTACTTTCCATAGAGAAGTGAACCATGGGGATGATAATTTTTCTAAGATTGTTGTGGAAATAAGACCTCTTAATCATGATCATTTGTGTTAGTCCATCAAGATTATGCATAGGATTTATATTCTCAATAATGTTAGGAAAAGGAAATTTCTTGAATATTATGAGAATATCAATAAATTTCTTTCCATAACACATGAATATGGAAACACAAATATTTATTCATATGGGGAGGAAGGACAAGGCGAATTAGACATAAGATAGTTCTCTAACTCTATCTCCCTTGGTATGTTGGGAGGACAAAAAATCATTCAACTAAAGAAATTTTTTATCCCTAGAGGTTTGGTCTCTCTAGAAAGGATTTTTGACCTAAATGATGTCCCCCTAAATCCCTCCATAAAGCCAAAATTGTCTAAGGTGGAATATTTCAATTTTGGAATAAAATAATATATCCAATTTATCAAGTTGTCCAAGACCTTTTCCCTTGCTAAAAGGGGAGAATATATCGGCATGTAAGAATTTCAAATATATCTTTTCTTAGAGGTACGCATATTTCAAAATCGACGATCCATCTATTTTTTAAAGTCAAATCCCACTTTAGTAATACATTAATACTTTCATGCATAAATATAGACAAATTAACCCTCTATCACATCCTCTTATATAGAAGGAGATTACAAATCTCTATGATGCCAAAATAATCATCCTTGTCGAGTATTTAAACTAGATTGCCAATATATTGCTGGTCAAAAACAAGAATGGAGAGATAAGGCTATGTGTGGGCTTCAAAAAATTGAACAATTCCTCCCTTAATGATAACTACCCCTTTCCTAAGATGGATAAAATGCTATATAAGGTGGTGTTTTATTTGGCTACAATCAAGTTAGAGTTGATCCGAAAGATGTACTCAAGACAAATTTTACAACCCTATGGGGCACATTTACATATGTAAGGGTGCCATTTGGGCTAATAAATGTTGGGGCCAATTTTAAAAGAGCCATGGAATGCGCCTTTGTAGACATCAATTATCTCTTCATTGTGATATATCTAAATGACATGATTTTTTTCTCCCAAAGGCATCTAATCACCTTGGGCTTTTAAAGTAGGTTTTTGAAAGGTGCGGAAATTTTGGCATGCCTCTCAACCCAAAGAAATCATTTTTTTGGATAGTGTAAGGAAATATACAAGTCCACGTTGTATATTCCCAAGGATATAGATTGATATAGAAATGGTTGAGGCTATAAATATTATTTCCATGGCTAGGCATAAAAAGGCCATCCATTCATTCTTTGGAAAAATAAAATTCCTTGGGATATTTATTCCTAATTTTATTGAACTCATCAAATACATGATAGTGATGATGAAGATAGACAATGGGATAATATGAGACAAACCAACCAAGGAATCATTCCTAGTAATAAATAAGTCTATGGGAGAGACTTCTATGTTAAGAATCCCATACTACACCAAATATTTTATGATTTTCCCTTTTTCTTAGGAGCGCACCATCATTGTAGTCTTACTATAGAAAAACAATGAAGGTCACTAATATCCTATTATCTATTTATCAAGTCCCTTAGGGATGAATAGTTGAGGCATAGTATCATGGAGAAGCAAGAATATTCTCTTGTGAAGGATTTAAATCATTCAAGGAATATGTGTTGCAAACCCACATAATTTTCTATGTATTTCATATTTTGGTCAAAGTTATGTTATGTCAACTAAATTCTAATGGTAGAAGAGGAAAGTGGATCACTAAGGTTCAATAATATGATATGGTGACCAAGAAAACCAAGTTTATTTAAGGACACATACTAGCAAAGATAATGGTATAAGAAAACTTACAAGCAGTAGGCATTGCATCAACATAATTGAAGGTTGCATGAAAAATGTTCAAGAAGAGGAAGTGGAAATTCATACCAATCCATGTTATCCTCGGTCTCCTTTGTATTCTAACATATCTCAATTTCTAACCATAAGAAAATTCCCTCAAGGGATGGAAAAATCACAAGGTCATTAAAACTCAAAACTATCGATTATTGTGAAATAAGTGTTGAATTACATTAGAAAGACCTCGATGGACTGCTACTCAAATTCATGTTGGATGATGATGTGAACTATATAGTTGAGGAAATGCACCAAGGAATCTATGGAGGACATTAATCTAATAGGGAAATAATCCCACAAAATTATGAGGTTTGAATACTATTGGCCTACCCTATCTTTTGATGTCCATAAGTTTGTTAGGACCTACCTGTTATAAGTGTCAAATATTTGTTGGTAGACAATGGATCCCTGCCCTACCATTAAAGCATGTCCAAGTAGAGGCACATTTTTAGCAATGGGATCTTGAATTCATAGGATAAATTCATCCACCTCCTAGTGGACAACACAAATGGATCTCAAAAAACACATATTACTTTACTAAAGGGGTAGAATCCATCCCCACCAAGCATTATAATTTGGATAAATGAATTATAAATAAAATCTAGACTTACTTCAAATGATGAGGGAGAAATTGACAAACTTGTAATGATATGGAATGAGTTGGAATATGAAGGATTGACCATTTGATATTATAATCTTTTTTCCCTACATTTGAGCCAAAACCATCATCAATACGTGAATGAATTCTTAAAAGAAAGTTTGGGAAGAATAGAACAATCTGAATTCAAATAGAATTTTGAATGGCTTTTAAATGTTATTGGTGATCTTAATTACTTAAAGATGCACTGGTGCATCTATATATAAGAAGGCACATGTGCACTAAATAATGAAAATCACCGAAGGTTCACCTCCATTACTGCCTCCACAAAGCAAAATCCTCACAAAATTAATTGTGTAGGTTTACATTTATATTATGTCAATAAAATTTAAACTAGTGCATTTATACATGGATAGCGCACTGGGGCGTTTAAATTATGTAGGGTACTAATTGTATAGTGAAAAAATAAACAATTTTTTTTAAAATGTATACATTTTCATTGGTTCTTTTATACATACAAATTGCATCAGTAGTCTTTAAATCACACAGGTGCGCTAAACTGTATAATGCACCGAAAAGGTAAGTTACAAAAAAAAAACGCTTGGGTTTATCATCGATGCACTGAAATATACAACAAAAATATGAGCAAGAATTTCATTTTTCTAAATGTATGTGTTTATAAATGAAAAAAATTGTTCATTATTTCATCTTTTGGAAAAATTTAGAGGGGATATTTGTGCAAGAGAGATTTACCAAAAAAGACTTTGGAGTGGGTTGATTTTTTTGAAGAGACAAATTTGGAAGGGATCACCATAGGGCACATACAAATCTGTAGATAAGAAATTTCAGGTATATGATTCCATTCTA
Organism: Picea abies; assembly: GCA_900067695.1. Taxonomy (NCBI): domain Eukaryota; kingdom Viridiplantae; phylum Streptophyta; class Pinopsida; order Pinales; family Pinaceae; genus Picea; species Picea abies. Next base: position 8,663 of record CBVK0101041238.1, on the reverse strand, counting down.
TTGATCATCTCAATATTTTTCTATTTGATTTAAACTATTTTTAGTACATTCTCAAAAAATAAAAGGGTTTCATAGTTACCTTTGGTATTGGAATCCTAGCTTTCTTGTTGTTTTTCTTGGTTCCCCTCTCTATATTTCACAAGGGTGTTTTCTTTTTCTAAGTTGTAGATTTTCAGAGGATTTTCTTACTTTTATATGGGGAGTTTAGTATCCATTTCAATGGTACCACTCATTACATTGGATCCCAAACCTTGTCACTGTCAGGGTTTTTTTCAAAAAACTTTTCCACTATGTGCACTGTACTATAATGTCACACCGATGCAGATTGTACAGTAATGTCACACTGGTGCACACATTTATGTCAACAACACCGATTAGTTTAAAATATGTATATCATTGATATTAGTATCATATGTGTACAGATTCAGTGGTGCATTATAAGCAATGATGATAATCGATGTGTATACTTATGATGAGTGTAACGAGTTGTACTATTTTATTATATGCACCGACATATTATTTTGTAAAATTGTTTCATCATTTCTATATCTAACAATTCTTGTTTTTTTTTTTATAGAAGATGGTCGATAGAAGTTCAAGGAAATTAAATTATTGTAGTGAGCGCAATAGTAGCTCATCCCAACAAGAGAATAAGGCAAGTTCTTTAAGTTATATTAAAAATTTAATTATATATTTCAATTATTTGTAGGTTTAAATTAATGATGTGAATTGGTTAATGTGTGTCATGCAGAGAAAAAACTTGAAGAAGCTCGATAAGATTGTTCAAAATCTGAGTGCAAGAGAGCATAAAAGATTTATGGAAATGTTTCAAAGAGAGGAATTAGGTGGATCAAAAGGTAATGAACATGAAGTTTTTCTTTGACTTTTTACTAAAAATGAATTTCCTAACATTAATCGCTAACAAGTTATAAACATTTGATTTCACCATTTTTTAATGTTATGCAGGGATTGATAGCGAGGGAACAAAATCTTGTCCTAAGAGGACAAAATTTATGAAGGATGTAAATGATGATAAGAACTTGGCCATCAGTTCATTTGGAGTGGTGCTTGAAGTTAATGAGAGGCAAATTGATTTACATATCTTTGATGGATATAGTGGAAAGAACGCATAGACACACTTTCCACTTACAGTACAAAAATCAGTCTAATAACTCCAAGAATCAAGTTATACATAAACTATAGGAAAGCTTTTAGAGAAATGGTTAATGAGATCCAAGAGACTTGCAATAGCAAAAACTTACAATACAAAAAAAACAATGATTTAAAAGGTATTATTACTAAATATGTTTTTCTATAATATGTTCCAAAAATTACCAAATTAACTTTTTTTGCTATATTTACTTTAATGTCCATTTTAGAAAAGTTATTATGGTTTTTTGTTTTTTTTTTAAATATGATGAAAATTCCAAGCAACAAATGAGGGGAAAGCCAATACATGCTGGTAGGGATGTCCAAAAAAATGTGCAAGGAGATGATAAAATAAATGAACATAATTGCATCACAGGAGGAGGCATCCCAACAAAAACATGCATCAAAGGTATGTAATCATTTATTTATTCTTTTATATAAATTGAATTCAATCATCATACAAAATACTAATTTTCAATTTTTTTGTTGCAAAAAAGAAAAGAAAATAGAACCCATTTAACACATAAGATAGGACGATAAGGAATAAAAGGGTTGATCACAAAGTTTGTGAGTACTTACGTTTTATGTCTTACTTAATATTTGATATTTTTTGTGATTAAATTTATATAATTAATTTACTCTCGTCCATGGATTTCTTCTAATAGGTGATAGCATACAAAGAAGAGCCAACTGAACAATTGATCAACATCGTGTTAAGTGAGCGTTGTGAGTATATGTTGAAGTATCAAGGTTTAATTGAATAATTTGTAAGTAGTTATGTTGTTTAACTTCCCTTGTTTTGTAATTAATGGAACAATAAGAAACCTTTATATTAATTATATTGACTATGCTTTGTCATGGTGTATTAAACATGCAAGAAAACAAAGTATGGAGAGAAACCACTAGAAGATATTTTGAGACACGACATGACTTCAAAAGCATGTGTATTTTTTATGAATCAATCGTTGCTATGGCACATTTTTTTATTTACACAATCATGTATATTCTACTATATATATAAATGTAAATTTACTTATTACACTCTATTTCTATGTTTGTAGATGGAACATGAACAGGCGGAACATAAAAAACAAGTCGATCAAGAAAATGCTAATTTAAATAACCAAAGTACAATATCACCTACATGTGATGAAGAAATGAGACATGCACACAACTTCAACAATGATAGCAATCCAAGTGGTGAATGAAAATCAATTTATAATTGAATGTTACTGCAAGTTGTATGTTTTGGAATAGGTGTCTATGAAAATTGGGGATTTTGTTTAATGTACTTGACATAATGTCCCAATTGCATGATGACATTTTACCAATAAGTGTAAAAATTACATATTGGTTGCATTTTGATTATTGTGAAACTTCAGATTATCCCATTTTGTATGACGATGGGTCTCTTATTCATATATAATAAAATGGGTTTCTTATTTTATTGCATTGTCGAATGTTGTAAAATGTTGTTGATTAATTAATATATGGATGATTTATATTGTTACAAATAACATAGGTGTAATTTGTCAGATAATTCATTAATGCAATAATTATATCAAAACAAAATAAAAAAAATATGAAAACAATATTATTATAAAGAATATTTGATTTCGAGATGATTAATTAAAAGTTTGTAAAAAAAATTAATTAAAATATATGCATATTCATGCACTATATTCTTTTGAACTCACTAAATGACATATGCCATAAACTAGACCTTATTGATTTTTATGAGTCATACACATCGGTGCCTATTAATTAAATGAAAGCACCAATGATAACAATTGTGAAAAAACATCATTAATATAAGCGGCATAACGTACGATTGATTACATTTATCATTTCAAAATATTACAATGCATATAATACAAAGTTTCACCAGTGCTTTACATATAATATATGACCTGGTGCTTTATACATAATATACACATTGATCCTTGGGTGGAATCACGAAGGTGGGTTACACTTTCGTGACAATCTGGTCTCCAAAATTTCGGAAAACCAACTTTCGGCCGAACTAAATATATTTTTCGGCCGAAACATATATTTTTCGGCCGAACTATTGCTCGGCCGAAAACATAAACGTCAAATCGAACGGACCCATAACCGGGCCCTCGATTTGCGTGAAAAAATTTGGTCGGCCGGATATTTTTTTTCCGTCATTGTTTTTTCGGCCGAACAATCTTTCGGCCGAAATATTGTTCGGCCGAATAATCTTTCGGCAGAAAAAGAGTTCGGCCGAAAGTTGGTTTATATAATTTCCACACATCGATTGTCATTGTTTCAAAATTTGTTTGTTTGTGGGCTCTGTTGGCGCCGAAGTGGCCGAAGTTGAGAGCAGAGAACGCCGAGGGAGCTGTGGACGCAGAGAACGCCGAGGACGCCGAGGTCGTGGGAGCTATGGACGCCGAGGACGCCGAGGAATTTCGAGGTAAGTTTCGTTTTTCCGATCCAACGTTTTTCGTTTTGGTAAATTCGAATATATTTTTCGTTTTGGTGATCGTTTTTGGCAACGAACTCTAATCGTTTTTATTCCAGTTTGGATGTCTCATTTTTTTAATTAATTCCTTATAATCAACCCAATCTATTCCTCGAGCGATCGAATTATTCTTCTGTTAGTGCGAAGTCCTTTGGTAAAACTCCTATCGGAAATTCTATTAGACTTATGATTGGCACAATATTCATTCAAGTTTAAAAATAAAACATCCTCGCAATGAACAGGGTGAAGTCGAACCAAATCAAATCCAAATCCTGGCAAAGGAGTATAAAGAATTTAAACTTCCCGGAAATTAGAAGCATTTAGCAAAGCGAACATTTAGTTATCAATTTCACTTACTCTGTAACTATTTATCTTCTCCTGATTCATAATTTACAAATCCAGAGGATTATCCGTGCATATTCCTGAGAAACGCAGTTGTAAATTGAATCAGGTAACTTACTGCGTTCGCCGATACAAGAAGTACCATCAAGAAAACGCTGAAGCATATGAAAGTCAAAATGGTTATTGCGACACTGGGTCGGGTGTTGATCAAAGCGGCCTGCAAACATTTCATTGCCCTAAATACGTTCTCATGGTAAGTTCGATACAATTCTTTCTCCCATTCCATGTATGCCTCGGGAGTCTTAGAATTGGTCTCCTGCATTTTGAGGTCGAACATTCGTTTCCTCAGAACTATCATATTCGCGTCCACCCTACATACAAACAAGTACAGCGGTTAATGTAACTGTATAAAAGCCAATTACCATGGAAGTATTCAGACAAATAACCATAATCCCTTTGAATTCAGAATCTAAAAACAACCTGAACCAAATCCGTGTGCACCAGAGCTTGTAGCTCTCACAACGAGCTGCATCGGGCGAACTCGTCTACGCCCCTCTGAAGCAGAAAGAGTGGTAAGTCTCCGAGTCTGTTTCTGCAGTACTGGTGAGATTGTAGAGGATATTAGGGTTAGGATATTAGGATATTAGGGTGAGAACCACGCATTATCGTGATCTCTCCTATTAAAAGATTAAAAGTTTGAGCAGTAATCGACTACCTGGCAGTAATCGATTAATTATGCACCAAAGTATCAAAAAATGCTCTACATTCATTTCGGGAACCATGGTCTAATGAAACAAACTCATAATTCCATGTTTAAGCTATTTTCTAGACCTATAATAGTTGCAAGGTTATAAAACCACCTTCGCAGTTGACTATAGAAGGCCCCAATGCCAAAAATCAATCTATTTAACCTTAAAAGTTGAAATAAAATGCCTTGAATTTTGTCAAATTTAAGGGATTGGATGCTTACCCCTAGTTCTTCCATACTTGTCCCATATGTATTATACAACTCTAGGACTCCTCTCTTCATAACTTAGAGCTTTTGATTCACATAATCTACCATACAACAACCAAGTAGAAAGCATAATTCGGGGCTTTTTAGTTCCTTCAGTACCAAAATTTGCAAATATTTCACAAATTTCTATCAAAAAAATACTTCATTTGACATGGAAGTACAATTTACACCTTATATGTGAGACAAATGCAATAAAAGAGTAGAGGGAAATCAAACAAAAGACCATCAAATTGTGTTGAATTGTTGTAGTTAAAATTTTATAGGACAACTAGCTAAAACTAAATAGAATGTGTACTTCGAATTGTGTGACTAACAACTTAATGAATGGTAAGGTGTCAAAGTTATAGGTTTCCAACTCTGGGATAGGTAGAGGGAAACTTTCCCACTACCAACTTGTAGAAAAGCGTGGAGGAAATAATGAGCTCTACCATTTACATTGAGAAAAATATCACTGTATCCATCCCTACCATTCATAATCTTGGCTTCCAACATCAATCCATTAAAGATAAAGCTCAAGAGCAGAGGATGAACGAGGCAATAAAGGGTGAGTGCCTATGAGACATATGCTTATAATAGATATCACCAAAAAATATTAAAATCCTTAATACCACTCATCTAGACATTTGTGTTCATGTTGAACAATGCTTTCAAATAATGACAATCACTTCCCACAAAATGTTACAATGTTAGGTTGAAATAATCCACCCAATGAGATCTACAACTCTTTCCACAACACTTTAGATTATTTCAATGTCTATGACCATCAAGCCATCCCTGCATATATTATTGGTGTGGGTACTATCTTTTATTGATTTATTAGTTTTAATGCTTAAGAAAATTTATAAATGTCAAGGGCTTTGTGCATTAATGAAATTGAGAGTGGGCTTCATGAAATTACCAAATAACAAATTATTGCATATTAAACAAATGACCTTTTATTATTTTGTACTTTAACATAATAGAATTTGAAAAAGCATTTAAGCCCATTAAATTAACTTGAGTGGTTGAGCTTTGTGATATATACACATTTCATTATTTAAAATGAAAATATTTAGAAAAATAATCACCACCTTTTAATCACATTGAAGTGTAGTTACACTCAGAGTAAAATGTGAGTCTAGTTAAACAATGTAAAATAATGTAGAATGTTAACCATGTAAAGTGAAAGAACAACCATGAAACAATGACTAGTACCCTTGCTAGCTTATAGATTAGCAAAGTTTAAAATGATTTTAAAGACTATTAAAAAATATACATAATTTTAATTTAAATCATAATGTGTACCATGAAGATCAATTTATTAAAATAGGATATATAGTATTTGATGTTTGTATACATATTTATAAAGTGGAGACTACCTTAAGAATAGGAGCGGCACCTCCTATTGGACAGCGGCTACCTTCCACAGGTCACGACACCCTTCCTTTTGGACAGCGGCTACCTTCCACAGGTCACGACACCCTTAGAACTGAAATCGGCACCCTCAAACAACAGATGGCAGCACTCTTAATCAACAGCAAAAGACAGTCCAGAGGGACGCAGCCTTCAAGGGTTATATGCATAGCAGGAGATAGGACAGCAGGTCCTTCACTCAACAGGGCAGCAAGCAAACTTCAACCAGCTGGAACTGATGCCGCAGATCTTAAGAGGCTTGACGCTTTGATAGCATCACAATAGAATGAAATAGAATGTGTGTGATAGGAGTAGAGTAGGGTTCAATATATAGTAGTTAGGGCAAGGTGTTAGGGTTAAGTTAGAACAAGGGTTAGGGCGCGCTAGGGCTTAGGTGAGTTTAAGTTGTAAAGAGTGTCACATGCTTAAATTAAAAATTTAAACATGTGACAAAACCCATGACTAGGTTTGACATCAATGACAACAATCAATCTTCCAACAGATAGCGCACTGTGGCATTTAAATTATGTAGGGTACTAATTGTATAGCGAAAAAATAAACAATTTTTTTAAATGTGTAAATTTTCGTTGGTTCTTTTATACATACAAATTGTATCAGTAGTCTTTAAATCAAACAGGTGCGCTAAACTGTATAGCGCACCGAAAAGGTAAGTTACAAAAAAAAAACGCTTGGGTTTATCATCGATGCGTTGAAATATACAACAAAAATATGAGCAAGAATTTCATTTTTCGAAATGTATGTGTTTATAAATGAAAAAATTGTTCATTATTTCATCTTTTGGAAAAATTTAGAGGGGATATTTGTGAAAGAGAGATTTACCAAAAAAGACTTTGGAGTGGGTTGATTTTTTTGAAGAGACAAATTTGGAAGGGATCACCATAGGGCACATACAAATCTGTAGATAAGAAATTTCAGGTATATGATTTCATTCTATTGATCATCTCAATATTTCTCTATTTGATTCAAACTATTTTTAGTGTATTCTCAAAAAATAAAATGGTTTCATAGTTACCTTTGGTATTGGAATCCTAGCTTTCTTGTTGTTTTTCTTAGTTCCCCTCTCTATATTTCACAAGGGTGTTTTCTTTTTTTAAGTTGTAGATTTTCAAAGGATTTTCTTTCTTGTATATGGGGAGTTTAGTATCCATGTCAATGGTACCACTCATTACATTGGATCTCAAACCCTGTCACTGTCATGGTTTTTTTCAAAAAACTTTTCCACTATGTGCATTGTACTATAATGTCACACCAATGCAGATTGTACAGTAATTTCACACTGGTGCACACATTTATCTCAACAACACCGATTAGTTTAAAATATGAATATCATTGATTTTAGTATCATATGTGTACATATTCAGTGGTGCATTATAAGCAGTGATGATAATCGATGTGTATACTTATGATGAGTGTAACGAGTTGTACTATTTTATTATATGCACAGACATATTATTTTGTAAAATTGTTTCATCATTTCTATATCTAACAATTCTTTTTTTTTTATAGAAGATGGTCGATAGAAGTTCAAGGAAATTAAATTATTGTAGTGAGCACAATAGTATCTCATCCCAACAAGAGAATGAGGCAAGTTCTTTAAGTTATATTAAAAATTTAATTATATATTTCAATTATTTGTAGGTTTAAATTAATGATGTGAATTGGTTAATGTGTGTCATGTAGAGAAAAAACTTGAAGAAGCTCGATAAGATTGTTCAAAATCTGAGTGCAAGAGAGTGTAAAAGATTTATGGAAATGTTTCAAAGAGAGGAATTAGGTGGATCGAAAGGTAATGAACATGAAGTTTTTCTTTGACTTTTTACTAAAAATGAATTTCATAACATTAATCGCTAACAAGTTATAAACATTCAATTTCACATTTTTTTAATGTTATGCAGGGATTGATAGTGAGGGAACAAAATCTTGTCCTAAGAGGACAAAAATTATGAAGGATGTAAATGATGATAAGAACTTGGCCATCAGTTCATTTGGAGTGGTGCTTGAAGCTAATGAGAGGCAAATTGGTTTACATATCTTTGATGTATATAGTGGAAAGGACACATAGACATACTTTCCACTTACAATGCAAAACTCAGTCCAATAACTCCAAGAATCAAGTTATACATAAACTATAGGAAATTTTTTAGAGCAATGGTTAATGAGACCCAAGAGACTTGCAATAGCAAAAACTTACAATACAAAAAAAACAATGATTTAAAAGGTATTATTACTAAACATGTTTTTCTATAATATGTTCCAAAA
>CBVK0101041236.1:0-12602 GCA_900067695.1 Picea abies | reverse complement strand
TCCACCTCTTGCACCTCAAAGGCACACTTGGACCTTTTCTACATACAGTTGTTAATATTCTAATACTTGCATAAATTTTTCCACATATTGTGCATATTCTTCCATTTTTTTGCTATAAATTAAAATATCATAAAAAAAAATCCTAGTACAAATTTCTTGAGGAATGGTTTGAAAACAATGTTCATTAAGCTTTGAAAAATAGAGGGAGAATTGGTAAGACAAAAGGGAATTCCCTAGAACTCATAATCACCTTCATGAGTTCTTAACATTGTTTTAGGAATTCTTTATTCTTTCATTATAATCCAATAATACCCTAAATACAGGTCCAACTTTGTAAAATAAATTGATCCATGTAATTCATCTAGTAACTCATCAATAATAGGAATAGGGAACTTAATTATAATAGTGAATATGTTGAGTTCTCAATCATCTTGACACATACACCAAGATCCTTCCTTATTGTACATCATGAACACTAATGAGAATAAAGCACTTTGACTCCACTGAATGACACATATGTCAAGCATTTCTTGAACCATCTGTTCAATCTCGCTTTTATGTCCACGAGGATATCTATATGACCTAATATTAGGTATAATAATCCTTAATGTGAGGTGGATAGCATGATCATGTTTTCTAATGGAATTAAACCCTTAGGTAATTCCTCAAATACCTTTACATGTCTTTCAATAACTCCTTGAACGTTTGATGACAATGGAGGATTAGTTGGTTAGACATCCAAACAAAATTGTGCAACTAAACCTGAATTGTGCTTTTTTAATAGTTTTATCACTCTATTCAAGAAAATCACCTTGAATGGTTTGTCTTTAATACCCCTAAGTTCATATTATCTGCATTTCCAAAATAATTTCATGAACAACTCTCAAAAATTCATTTTTATTATCCCCAAAAAACCTAACCATTATACTCCCAAGACCGCATGAACTCCTACCATTGGAATTACTATCGTGAAACAATCTAACAAGTAGTTACTCATACTAAGTTTAACAATATGGCATTTCCCTAAATAGTGGATTGTTCCTCCATTTGCAATCATCACTTGAAATTGAGGTGTTGGGTAGATGAAGCAATTGAGATTTTTTTGTTAAATTTTAGTTAATAAAAGAGCACTAGATGAAGCAATTGAGATTTTTTTGTTAAATTTTAGTTAATAAAAGAGCACTACCACTATCAACCAGTATGGATACCTCCCATTTCCTATCACACTCTTCTAACTTGAGTGTTTAAGACTATGAATTGGAGTAGAGAAGGCCCCTTATGGAAAAAACCCTTAACATGAACAATTTTTCAAGTTGAATGATGAGATACTTGACAAACATGAGTGTGAATGTGAAGAGGAGGATAACATCCAAATAAAATGGGAAAATCGTATGATAGTAGAGGGACAAGAACCTCCAAGCACAACACCTTAATTTCCTACTAAAGGAGAGAGAAACATATATGAAAAATGCTTATCCATGCTTCATTCCATGGGTTTCAAAGGCATATCGGGGATGGGAATAAATGAAAAAGGCCATGCTAAATCACTAGTTATGGAGATCAAGAGACTACAAGGGATAGGATTAGGTGTTAATCCTAATTCTCTTGCCACTAAAAAGAAGGACTTGAGAATACCTTCACCTTGGAAATACAAAAGGAAGAATAATTCAAAAAACTAATCGAATAATTGAGCAAGGGAACCCCAATAGTTAATTGTATGACATTTGTTTCTCCCTAAAAATAGTATAACGTTATCCAAGAGGGTCCACAACTCTTGGTGCAAACAGGTAATGAGGAGAACATGGTAGAGAAAGAGAAAAAGATCATGGATGGTGAAGAACAAAAGAGGAAAATTGAAGAAGAAAAAAAGGAGGTAAAGGGGGGAGAGGAGAAGAGAGATGCAATAGATGAGGAGAAGAAGAAATATGTATATGAAGCTACAAAGATATAATAAAAATATGTTATAAAAGAAGAAAGAAGAAAAGTTGTAGAATAAGAGGAAAGGAAAGAAACATAGGACAAGATAGAAGAATGGGAAGAAAAGGAAGGGCCTAGGTTAGAGTAGAGAGAGGAGGATATGGAATCCATGGGAAATGAGAAAGATGAGGTGAGTGAGAAAATGGATAGGGAAGAAACCATGCAATAAGATGGATAGGAAGGGGAGGGGAAAGTATAAAGAGAAAAAGGAAAGAAGGAAAATATGGGTTATATATAGAGATGAAGATTGTTATAGAGTATTCAAGAGGAAACAAAAAAGGAGGAGCCAAGAATTCTCTTTCAAAGAAAACCCATCCTAAAATAGTAGGTACATCCTTCCCCACCTTTCATTAATATTCTCCCTCAGCCTCTAACAATTATTACAACCTACTTTCCTTAGTTGTGCCAAATGGAGTCATAAGCATACCTAATGTTGGTTTATCCTAGGTTACTAGACCTTTGTCTCGTTGCTTCAATAGCATCCAACCCATTAATTTGGTTGACCCCATATACCTCCTTAGTGAACAAAGGGAAAGGAGAAATGCCAAGAAAATTATTCGGGTCGTGTTGGAACCTTGTGACCCTCTATGCCAACCTAGTATTTTCCCTATTTATGATGATGTAAGTGACCAATTTACCATAACTACCCTAGAGCCATTAGAACAAAAACCCTATTCCAATATGAGGCTAGAAGAATGGAGATTTTCCCAAGTCAAGTTTCAAACCTCCCAATTTCCTCCTTTTGATCATCCCTAAATGGCCAAGAGCACCAACAACATGGTATTTCACAAATACTACAGAACATATCAGGTGAATGAGAACTTCAAGAGAAGATCTAAGTCCATGGTAACTAAAAAACAATACTTGATAGAAAAGGTAGGGGCTCTAGAAGTTGAGAAAGGATTATTAGAATGAAAGATAATCTATCTTGCAAAGGACCAATAGGAAGATATTAAATATGTCTCCTCTCTCAAGGATAAGAATAAAATATCAATTCCACAGAGAGTGCCTAGGTTGCATATACCCTCCCACTAATTCAATAGATGATAGAGGAGAAGAAAACAAATGGTGGAGGAGATCAATTTTCTGAGCAATGAGAATGCCATTTTCAAAATAAAAAATTAATTCCTTGAACAAGGGGTGGCATCTTTGGAAAAAGTGCAAGTGAAGGCTATAGAATTGGTAATGTAGTTGGATGAAGCAAGGGAGAAAATCAAAACCTTGAATTTTGAATTTATTGAAGCATGGGTGGATATATTGTTCCCTATTCATATTGTGATCCATGTAGTAGAAAATTATGATGTCACAACTTAGCTCCAACAAAGAATTAATGAGTGGATTAAAGAGGTAGAGTATTGGAAAAATAAATATCAAGACAACACTACTAAAGAGGCAAGAACATAGGCCTTGATAGATAAGAGAAAGTAATAATTAAAAAACAAAGGAAAAACAATAAAGGAATGTGAGAAAAAAAATGACACAAGTAAGAAACAAGATGACAATAGAGAGAGAAGAGAAAGAAACCTATAAAATCGTGTATTAAAAATCCCTGGAAGAGGTTAAGATTAAGGAAACAATCAAGGAATCAAGAGCATGATATAGGGTTATGTCAATGAGGTTACCCCCAAAGTTAAACATCACCTACAATTCTACTTGGAATTTGATAGTCCTTCTATATCCACCTAGACTCTTATGAATTTCCTTGTCCACTCCCTAAACCCCATTGATCATGTAGAGAAGATGGAGTTCCAAAAATATTTCAATATTTTAAAAGGTGAAAGAATGACCAATGAGGGATGGTAACAACTCAATATTGTTTATGATTATGCCACCAAATCCCCATAATAGGATGTGTTCCCCTTAGCTCAAGTGATGTCAATACAATCAGTCCCCATATTATCCACTAGTGGCACCTACACATCCAACTTCATCTCACATGAAACCACCATCCCACACCTCAAAAGGAAGTGGTTCTAAAAGAGAAATGGGACAAAGACAATAAGAAACCACTTTCAATAATTTCTCTCAAGTGTCTCCTATCTTTGCAACGTTAAAAGGGATTAATTCCCCTAATAAAATAATTAAACCCCTAAGAAAGTGGGGATTAGTTAACACCATCGTTGAGTTGGTCAAGTCTATAAGAAGATATCTCAAGAGTAGGATGAAGCACCATGAAATTGTATATCATTATGTTGCTTGAATTTTGAGAGATTCAAGTACCTTCCTTATATAATTTGTATTTACTCCATGCTGAGAGGATTTGTCACATTGAGTCCATTTTCTTTTTTACTCTAATTCTTGTACTCTTTATAGACATATTTATAATCTACAAATTTAGGGAAGGAAGCAATATAAACCTAAGACTGAGATTTTATAGTCCCCATTTGGTGCCCTCATATTTGTTTTTACACTAAAAACTAGAGACTTTGTATTACTAAATATTGACAGTAAAAATACATACCAAATGGTGAGGTTTTGCCAAAAATTGGAAACCAGAGCCCTCATTGATCATCATCAAGTGCTTAGGAGAGTCACAGAGTATGTTATAGCATTCAAAAATCCATCTAAGATATAGTGACAACAAAGTAAAAGGTTCTATATTGCCTAAAACTTTTGATATATACAGCCTGAAAGACATATACAACCTGAATAATTCTACTTACAGCCTAAGGAAAACAAATCTTAAGAGATTATTCATTTCAGAGGGTCCATAAGAACTGTGACTCACATCCCAAGGTACATGGGAAGAAAGAGATATGATCAAAATAAGAGATATAATTAAAACAAAGCATTCAAACCTAGGAGGTTACATGAGTCTCATGCTTGTAATCTGTCTTCTTGCCATCCTTTGAGACTTCATCTACAACTTCCGCTTCATCATCCATAACCATAATAGGAAAATCACGCAATCCAAGAGGATTCTTCCTTCTTGTTCCAAGAGGTTCTTTAGTTCTCACTCAGAATTTGATGCAAAATTGGGAATAATAGAAAAGGTCAACTTCCCTTCCAAGGTCTGGATAGCTTGAACAGTTGAGTCTTTATCTTTACGGGCATTCCCAATGTCCTACGCACCAAGGCTTTAACCCCCCAATAAGTTTCAGCAAGACAAAAATACTTGGTCTCTCTAGTTTTGGTGTTCCGAGGATCCTCCACCCAATCTTTCACCTCCTGAACAATTTCTTCCTTCGAGACAGTCTTTCTTTGGCTCCTAACTACATCTTCAATTTCCTTGGATATTTGCTTCTCGTCATCCAAACAAAGATATTTAAAATGATATTCAGCCATCCATGTTGCTTTGGTCGCTCTGGTCCACTTTGTTGGCCCCTAGGATGAGGAGACTCCATGTTGCTTCGCTTTCTCAATCCTGCCTCTGGTCTCAAGTCTCGCCATTCTGACTTGTTGACAATTTATCTTTAGCCTACGTCTCTTACCCAAAATTATCCTAAGGAGTAGAGTTCGTTGTTGAATGATTCTCTTGGGGGTTTTGGTAAACAAAGGATAATGAGTTCTCCAAATAACTCTGAAGATAATTGGGGAGCTATCTGAACCCCACTCTCCTTTCCCACCTCCCAACTTCAACTTTAGATCCAAATTCACATAGGAGCAATCAGAATTACCTAGGGGAAATTGAGACCAACCATGATCATTCTCCCTAAGTTTCCTTGGAGAATTTAATGATTTATCCCCTCGATGCATGAGAAGAAGGGTGAGGCACATTCTGGAGAATCATGCCACCAATAATATCCATTATCGTCCTTCCCCTCTTGTGTTTATGATCATTCATTATGGCGCTCGTCTGTACCCGGAGCCATCTCTGTACTTCGCCACTACCATCCTCTACTGAACTTGCTTTAATTTCCTTAATCTTCATAGCTTCCATCTACCTTTCCATCATATGATGATCCATGAAATTGGGTTGTACCTCTTGAAGGGACACTCAGGTTCTCGAGGGTGGCATTGACGAATAGATGTGTGACAGGATCTCCTCCTGCTATCAACTAGAATTACTTAACAGAGCACCGAGAGTAGCCTCAATAATCCCATCTTTCTCTGATGTCTTGTCGGGCTTCTACATGGATCCTTTGTCCCTAGCACTTGGCACCCCATCTGGGTCTTGGGAGTCTCTCATGCTCAACTCGATAGTTGTCTTCCATATAGGATTATCAATGGGGTCCCCTAAGGACCACGTGGAGGTGTTATTTTCCAGATTCACTCTTGCGTTGGCCAGGGAGTCTTGCACCACGTTAGCACTTCTTCTGACTTGAACTGAGATTATCACAGGGAATCTCTTGATTATCTCAACGATCAATGACCAGCCAAAGGAGAGTCACCAATGTGTTGAGATATTTTCCAGGTTCGCTCCATCTATCAGTCATTTTAGAGAGGACATTATTAGGAGGGAATCTCCCTCAGCAATCATAACTTTGATCATTTTCTCTCTAGAAAGAATTATCCCATGAAGGAGGCCCTCTAGTTCTTCTCCATTGTTGGTGTTATATCCCATATTATTAGCAAACATAGCAATAATCGATCAATTCAAATTTCTAATGACTCCACCTGCTCCTGACTTTCTTGGGTTATCTTTCGAGGCCCCATCAAAATTTAATTTCATTCTTCCGATTTCTAGATATGACCAATATTGGAGAGGATTGATCTTCCCTTTACTCAGAGTTTTATTTGCATTGAGGTACACATGTTTTAGATTCCAATTTTTGAAGATGTGCCTTTCTTCCATATTGAACTCATTATCCTATGTAGCTCATGTTCCAACTTCTATTGATTCTTTGAATTTTTCTTGAATTTTTTCCCATATGAGATGCGTGGGGTGCTGATTAATTTTAAAAATTCTTCTATTTCTCTCTTTCCATATATTCCACATGCAAATTCATGGGAAAATTTCCCAGGGTCTATTGAGAATGGGGTTGTGTAAGGGATCTCTAGGTCATTTCGTGATGGTTCTATAAGTATCATAGCTACTTATTCTAGTGCAACAATAGAGTTCATATCCCTTATCCCAGAGGGAGCAAGCTTCTCGACAATTTCCTAGGAGATGATCTATCATTTCCATGGATTTCCCAGAAACTTTCCCTCTGAACTAATCCTCTATTTTTCCATGCATTGTTCCATATTAAGGACCCTGATTTATCACCATTCAACCTTATCAGATCTTGAAAGTCAACCTATGGGGCATACTTAACCTTCCATATATGAGCTCATAGGTCAGTTGGGTTTTTTTCCCACCACCACCATAGTTTTGTTTTTAAGGCTTACCCAACATGCATAGGATCTATGATTCCCAGATCCCCGTGGGATTTAGGTCCACATAATTTATCCCAAGCTACCAGAGACCACTTATTTTCTTTTTCTGTCCCTCCCTAGAGGAAATCTCTTTTGAGGTTTCTTATTTTTTTAAGAATTCCTTTGGGCATTTCTAGGATCGAAAATAAATATAACGACATAGAGCTCAAAACAATTTGTATTAGTAAGATTCTACCCAGGAGAGTGAGAAAGTGATGTATCCAACTTGAAAGCTTAATTTCTGATTTCTCTAGCAGCTCCTACCAGGAAGTGTTTTGAAGAGCCTTGTCCAGCAGAGGAGCTCCTAGGTATTTGGATGGGAGACAATATCTTTGGAAGACAAGAATTATGGCTATATTTATTTCAATTAAAACAAGGGTATTAAAGAAAAAAAAAATTGATTTAAAAAAAATTATAATAGTACTTGAGGCTTCTTTGAAAGTGTCCAAAATGTCTTTGATTTATTTAGCCTCTTTAACAATAGGAGCTCCCATGAGGAGGTTTTCATCCATGAACTGAAGGTAGGATATCGGGGCCAAGTTAAGATGTAACTTCATCCCTTGAAGTTTTTTGTCTGCCAGGGCCTTGTTGATTAGTCTACCAAGGCCTTCTACCAAAATGATATAAAGGTATGGGGAGACGAGGTTTCCCTACCTTAGACCTCGTGAAGGTTTGAAAGTTATCGAAGGAGAACCATTAACCAAGATTGAGAAGAAGGTCGATGATACGAGGCTCATAATCCACTTGACCCAATAGGCTACAAATCCAAAATCCTCTAGGATCTTCTAAAGAAACCTCCAACTGATTTGATCGTAGGACTTAGACATATCTAATTTCATGAGCATCCCTGTTTTATTGGAAACTTGTAATGAGTGCACTGCTTCATGTGCCACGATTATTCCATCCAAGATTTGATGCCCTTCCACAAACCCCCCCTGCTATGGGGAAATGATGTGTTGGAGCAAAGGCTTAAGTATATTGGCTATTTGTTTCGAGACTATCTTGTAGATTACATTACATAGGGAAATCAGCATGAATTTGTCTGCAGTGTTATCTCCCTTTTCCTTTCGAATTAAGGAAATGAAAGTGGATTTTAAGGTTGGGAACATGGTTCTAGTGGATTTGGACTCTTCCACTACCTCCCATATATATTTTCCTAGGATCTTCTAACATTTGTGGAAAAAGTATGTAGTGAAATTGTCTGGGCTTGAGGATTTTCCCAAGGCCATATATTTTAATGTTATTTCCACTTCCTCTATGTTTTTAGGGAGAATAAGGAAGTTATTTTGTTATGGAGTTATTTGATTTGGGATACTTCATGTAACCTTTTCAATGGCTTCATCTCTATTTCATTCTGGTTCTGTTAAGAGTTGTTGAAAATGAACTACCAATTCATTTTCAATGTCTTCATAGATATCCAATATTTCTCCCGAGGTTTCTATTTTAGCTTCTCCACTGCAATAGAGAGTTGTGAAAGAATTTCGAGTTTTTGTCTCCTTCTCTCAACCAACGAACTCTCGATTTTTGTTTCCATAATACTTCTTCTTGCTGATCTCTTTTGTATAATTCTATCTTGAGTTTCTCTTCCCTAATATTTGTCTCATCATTTTCCCCTCTCGAAGTAGCTTCCAGTTGAATTGATTCCATCTCTGACTCTAGGCGCCTTTTTTCTTCAAATATGTTTCCAAAATCTTCTTTGTTCCATTTATTTAACTTAGCCTTTAAGTTCTTTAAACTTTGTTGAAATTGGAACATCTTGGTGCCATATAGATTGGGGAGTTCTGACCACCAAGTCTCTATATTTTGCATAAATTTCATACGATCCATCCAAAAAAATTCGAATAAAAAAGGTTTTGGTATGGGGATCACCTTTGCTTCCCATGAGAGTTCGATCGACCAATGGTTTGACCCATAAAAAGGGAGAACTTCCGTTGATATTGCTTGTTGTTCCTAGAATAGAGCTTCTGAGACAAAGAATCTATCTAGTCTGACTGAAATCCTGTTCTTCACTCTTCTCTTGTTGCCCCATGTGAATAGGCCATTGTTTGGTTGAATGTCTATTAGTCTAAAGTTCTCAATCCAATCCATGAAAGTTTTACTTTCAACATATAGCCTTCTAGTCCCATCTTTCTTCTCCATGGTAGATTTAATCAAGTTGAAGTCTCCCCCGATGACCCGGTGAAGGCCTTGCAACATTGTTCCAAGGTGGTTTAGGGTTTCTAAGAAATATATTTTAATATGAGAACTTAGCGGGCCATAAGCATTTGAATAAAGCCCTGAGATTGGGAGCCAATCTCTTCAAAACTCATTGTTAGAATTCTAGGGAGATTGGATACAGTTTCTAGATGCCATTTTGAAGGATCCCATAAGATTTCAAGACCTTCTAAAGCACCATCTGACTCAACAACCTCCACCTAACAACTTTTCCAAATTTTATGAGCTAATTTGGTCATTGTTATTTTATCATACTTGGTTTCATGAATAAGGACTACTTCTACTTTTTCTTGGGTAATTCTCTTCTTCGTCATTCTATGTTTGGAGAGGGCATTCAGACCATGTACATTCCATGGCATAATCTTCATTAAATCACTTGGGTTGGGAGTGGAAATAACTTTCTAGGAGTCCTAACACTTGTCTCGAGTCTACCAAATGGGCCTTTGTTTCCTCTATGATTTTTCTGTAGGGTTTCCTACCTCTTTTATTTTCTTCATTAGGAGTTTTCTTTAGGATCTCGAGGGGCTTATTATTTACCCTCATACTCCATGAATCTCCTGCCAAAATACCTGAGCCTCTTTCATTATTGTACCAATATTGCATTTCCCAGTTAGACTATTTACTTAGATCTTAGGGTAATTCCTTAATCTCTTGATCCACCTAAGGATCCTATCTCTATTTTCCCTTTTTCCAGATCCATTTTCTGGGATCCTTCCTCATGGTTTTTTTCTTCGTGTTCTGATACTTGGGGTTCTTGATTATTCATTTCTATTTTTTATTCAATATGCTTTCCCATGTTTTTCTCTAGATCTGGTTTACTAGTTTTGTCTCTTGGGATTTCTATTTGTTTTTCCTAACTCTTCTGATCGTTCTGGGTCAGATATACATCTTCATTGGTGATTTCCTTGAGGGATTTATATCTATTCTTGTATTTCTCTTCTTCAACCATAGATGGTTTTTCTAGGAGATGACCTACCTTCCTTTTTCCTTGGATCTTGGTGAACCCTTCCGAGTATATTCCTTCTTGGGATTTGTGATTGTTTGGATTGACATTTAGAGGGAATTCCCTAAACAAGTGGCCATGAACATGACATTTTCTACACTTGAATGGGATGTGCTCGTAATCTAGAGTCTGACTCCAATAATTGTCTTAATATGAAACTGTGACTCCTTCCGGGAGGGCTCCTGCTATGTTCATGTAAACACAAATCCTCGTATATAAAGTGTATCGAGATACCTTTGTTATATCAGAGATTTTGATGAAGGACCCAATGGTGTTACCTATGTCTTCTCGGGTTTCCAGATCCCATAACTCTTGGGGTGGAGAATATAATCTTATCCATACCGACATTACTGTGAAATCCTCTTTTTTTGGTGACAATCTCTTTATCCAATAGAGGAGGTGAAGGCCTGTTGAGTTAAAGAAATATGGGTCTTCTTCAAAGAATTGGTCTTGATCTAACGAGTTAGCAAATATCGTTGTAAAGAACCCTTTAGAACCCAGCTTAAGATCTACATGTCCTTTAACTTTCCACTGAGACTTAACCCAACCTGATAGAGCTTTTTTGTCGGCCATATTCCCATAAATTTACCTATTAGAGCATGATATTTCATGTTTTGAATGTAATTTCCTATGCTCTGAGATGTCACTTCATACCTGGGGTTGTCCTTCATGCAAGCATGGCAACCATTTACCTTTATCATGTCAGTTCCTGGTTTGTTCTACGCTTATGTATTGTCATGGGGTATCCTTTCCTACAACCCCATCTTTGTATCCTCATCCTGCTTTCCATTCTTTCCTAGAACCACGTTTTTGAAAGATATATCCGCCCCATGTCCTCTGTCCCCGGGGGGGGAGAGAAGAAGGACCCAGTACGCCTGTACCCGCTATTCAAGATTACTCTGAGCACTTGAATTTTGAGTTGAATGTCTTTTCCTACTTCTTGAATACAAAACCCTAAATATTTTTTCCTGAAATCCTATCTTGATCCTCCAACCATCGTTTCTCGTCAATTTGCATGGAGTTCAATTATTCTTCCCCACACAATTTAATGTTATTTCACTATTTGTTTTAATGTTTATTGGGGCCATTATAGTTTATTAGGGACATTATAGTTTTAATTTTTTTCCTTGGAGGTTACATGTTTAATGTTTTTTCTTTGAGGTTACATGTTTCTTGGAGGTTACGCGCTAAGCATGCATTTTAGCCTACGAATTTTGAGTTCCAGGGAGGGCGAGGAATTAGGGGGGGGTAGCTGAGTTGGAACTGGAATCCATTGCGAGAGCGGTGGAAAAATACTAGGAGGGAGGCATGGCCGAGGCAAATGGGTAGAGACTAACCAGGGGAAAGACTGGGAGCTCAAGCCAAGCGAGAAACCAGATAGAATTGGGAAGGCAAGATGAGCAGGAGTAGTTCGCCACCTTCCTGAATTTAATGGTATCTCATTCATGCGTCTCCATGGGAGGAGGGGGGGCTCATGCGAGTGCCATGCGAGAGGGATAAGAGATCTGTGTAGAGGTGCAGGAGGGATGTGAAGCGAAGGACAGGGAGGGGGAGGGGAGGGGATGCAAACAATGTAGATAAGTACCATCGTACGAGAGAAGGGACAGACAAGGGAGGCATAGGAGGGATACCACGAGTATGATGTTAGGAGGGAATGAAGGCCACTTGCCCTGGGAGGATCAGCTGAGCTCTCTCCGGGTGTCACTAAAGGAGAGGGACGAAAACCAAAGTTCCATTTAGGGAGAACTGACCCCTACTCAAGTGGGTGACGGATTTGGCAGCTTGGTCGGCTTCGACATTGAGATGACAGAGCAGATGAAAGAAGTCAATTTTTTGGAAGGAGAGGGAGAGCCGCATGATTTTCTTAAGAATGTGGCACATATTCATTTGAGTAGGAAAGGTGTTGGTGACCATAGCTTGGATTAAAATCCAGGAGTCGCCTATCACCATTATTTCTTTGATTTCTAGCTTCCAGGCTTAGATAAGTCCTTGCCAAAGGTTTAGAGCTTCTGCTATATTATTGGATTCGACTCCAAGCCCCCAAGAGTAGTCTAATTCCCGTAGTTCACTAGATTTTGTGATCCTTAGTGAGAGGAGGGGGGGCTTTGAG
>CBVK0101041185.1:0-31585 GCA_900067695.1 Picea abies | reverse complement strand
GCGGGTTAGGACCTTAACATATTTATATCGGCCTATACATCCATATGATACCTCCATCGACAAGGGAGACTAGTTGTTTCACACAGAGTCCGACATTGTAACCGCGCCGAAATGTGGTATGTCCAATAGGCTCATAATTGTTGAGTTATAGAGCCTTATTATCCACTACATGGGCTCCAGTATGGGTTTTCCTAGGGGTCCAATTTCCCCTTTGTTTATGAGATAACTCTCCTCGGCCAAATCTGGGAATTTATCCGCATCGCGCACATTATGACTGGCATATCTAAGCTTCGATACCTTTCTTAGCATATCATCGATAGAAATGGTTGCATCTAGGAGATAGAGGAGTGTAATTTATGTGGCGTCCTGTGCCTTTCTTTTTTGTTTCGTAGGAGATGTTCCTGCCTCTGTTGTGTCTATGTCCTCTTCTTCCCTTCCGGACTCTGGTCAGTCATTGATGTCTTCGACCAACACCTCCTCGTGTTCCTGGGAGTTTCGCGGTCCCATTGTTTTATCAGGTTTTGCAGGCATATCGGGGTTAGGGTTTGAAGTATTGTTATGAGCCCCGTAGCTCTGCCCTATTTCTCCTTGTTGCGATGTGGAGGTCTCTTCCTTGACCTATGTCAGGATAATTAATTATGTGGTCAAGGTGGTTACATATTCCAGCTCGACCACATTCTCTAGTTTTTGTATTCTTTCTTTGTGCCTCTGACCTTGTTGAGTAACTCAGATGTACTGTCTTGGCGCACCAAACTTTGGTGGAGTCATCCTCTCTCAACTTCACACACTTGCTTGCTCTTGCATAAACTGCTAGCTAGGGAATGCTCTTTTTTTTTCTCTGTGTGATAAAAAAATTGCTAAGTGTTGAATAGACACGTTCTTTATGCCTTTTATAAACCCAGTTGTGTCAGTTTCTCCCTTTTTGTGTGCATTTGTGCCGACTATAATTTTTACTATGCACTGTCTTCTGACATTGGTCGCGGTTATTAATGTGCGCGAATTTGTCCATTCCTTATTGTGGTATAGTCAACTTCTGCGTCTTTTTTTGTTTTTCTTTCATTTTCTATTTTGTATTTCTTTTTCCCTCTTTTTCTCCTTTTTATTTCTTTTTCTCATTTTTCTATCCTAATTTCTGCTATAGTACACTTATCTACATGCTTTTCTCACTGCGTTGTAAATTTTTAAGGGTTAGGAGGTCGACTGTCCATGTACTACTTCAGTTGACTCCCATTGATCAATCCTTTGATTTATGTTCCTCCCAAGTATTTCAGTTGTACAGATCCCCCATCTGTGACATAATTTACTTCATATGGCCCTAGCCAATGCATTCTAAATTTACCAGGATGTTGAAATTTTTTACTGTAATAGAGTAGGACTAGGTCTCCCTCCTTAAAAAATTTCTTCTTAATATGTTTTTCATGCTAGGATTTGTCTCTTTCTTTCTTCACTTCCTAGTGAAATCCTTCCAAAATCCTTTTCTCTTCCATCTCCATTAGTTGATTCAATCTCTCCTTTATTGTGCCTCTTTCTGACATGTTGGTAATTGTTTCTATGCATAGATTGGGGACCAGAAATTCTAATGGAACCACTGCTTCCTGCCCATACAACAATATGAATGGTGTCTATCATGTCAACTTCTTACATGTGGTCCTATATTCCCATAGCATTGTTGGTTTTTTCAAGTCCCAATCATCTATGTTGACATTGCATATCTTTGTTAGAGCATTCTCCAAGATCTTATCGAAATCTTCTATTGTTCCATTTTCCTAAGGATGATATCGTGTACTCTTCTGGTGATAGAATTAAAACTCCTCAGACATATCCCTGATGGTATCATTGATAAAGTGAGTCCCTTGGTCACTCATCAAAATCCTTGGACATCCAAATATGGTGATCACTTGATCAAACAATAAGTGTGATGTTGTATTTGCATTGCAGTCTTTTATTGGTGATGATTCTTCCCATCTTTTTAAGTATTATGTCGCAGTAATGATATATCTATCTCCTGATAATTTTATTGGTGGATTGATTGGTCCCACAAAGTCTATTTCCCATTTGTCAAATATTTGTAAATTTACTTGTGGTCTTAGGGGCATATCATCCCTTATGTTGGGTTTTCCAACCCTCTAACAGACATCAAATGTTTGAAAATATTCCTTAGCATCTCTATGGATTGTTGGCCACCATAATCTTGTGCGCAATACCTTATGCGTGTTAGATTTTCCTACATAATGTCCTTCAGATATACCTTCATGAGATTCTACCAAAATTCTGGGCCTTTCATGTTCTAATACACATCTTCTCAAAATACTATATGCGCCCATCTTATATAAGTGTCCTACAATAAGTTGATAGTCTGCAGCTCTGACTACCATATTTTTCTTCTGCACAGTGCTAAACTCTTGTGGTGCAACCCCTGTACTTAAGTATTCAACAATATCATCAAAATATTCACGAGCTATATGTACTGAAAACAATTGTGCATCAGGGAAGTTGTCTTCCAAATTGGTATGTTCTTCTCCATTAGATACCCTTGACAGGTGATCAGGTCCTACATTCAACTTCCCTGGTTTGATTATCACCTCAAAATCAAATTAAGAAATCATCATTAAGTTTCCTCATATCTACACAAATCCTTATGCCCCCATGTTTCTTTTCTTGTACTACCATAGGACTTATCCATCCATACTCTTCTACTGGTTCTATGATACCATCTTCCAATATTCTGTCAATTTATGCCTTCACTTTCTACTTATATATTGGGTTCATCTTGTAAGGTATCTGTCTGACAAGTCTTGGCTCGGGTTTGAGAGTTATTTTCATCTCTCCTATCTCTCATGCTATGTCTTTCATCTCTGTAAAGGTCACTGGGAACATGTCATTGTATTCACGTAGTACCTTTGTTATTCTTTCTATTGTTTGTTCATCCCAATAGTCTCCAATACTTGCCATTTTATGATTTTCAGTTGTCCCAATGTTGACTTTATTTACCTTGATTGGTGAAACAAATACCTCTGACTCCATATATGGACCTTCCACCTCTCTTTCTCCTTCAATTTATGTAATCTCAATGTTGCATGGGTCATCTTCAGCTGGTGCTTCTTCGTCAACATGACAGCATGAAAGTAGGTCCTTGAATGTCTGTCTATTCTGTTGTTGATACTCTGTCATGAGTTCAACCTCTGATTCATCAATAAATATCACACCTCTTACCTGCTTCAACGTTGAATCAATTTTGGGGTTCTCGTGTTCAAATGAAAAATTTACTACAAAATTATGTTGTAATGTTGTCCATTATGTAGTACCTCTGTGCATCTCCTAGTCTACATACTAGTTCTCTGGGATTCCTTCCAATGTATAGATGAAGTGATGAGGCCATTCTTCTAGTGGTTTCATCCTCCATTGTTTCATGCACTTCTCCAAGTGTTTTGATGGTGTTATCTGCCCAACATACCTCTTCATTTTTTGGATCCCCTCTTCTGTGTTGAATCTAATGCACAATAACTGTTTACATTGGTACCAGTCCTAAATTGTTTCTTTATTCACACCCCACCATCTTATAGGTGTGGCCTTGAGTGCAATATCTAGGGCTAAGAGTCTCTAATTTTCTAATACTTATTCTTCATATTTTGTCAGAAATTCCTCTAAGTCATTTACTCCATGAAAACCGAGAGGTTCTCTTATCCCTGTACCAACCCATCTCACTGCACGGTCTATTCTTGCACACATTCTTATGGAAAATTTGTGTAATATCTGCTTCAAATTCTCCAAACCTGTATCTGAATTGAAAGCACATGATTTGATGTTTCTCCAGCTGAGTACCCCATCTTCAGTTGGGTTAACATAATCTTCCTCTCGAGTGGTGGTTTTGTACAACTGGTTTATTTCCTCCATATCTAAACAAGTGGGTTCTACAAAACTTTCTCCTTCTAAAGGATTTAATCGTGCAATGACTCTATATTCACCTGATTCAAATGTCATTTTCCTTGTCTTCAAGTTGATGATGGCCTAGTTATAAAATTCCCAATCTAATCCAAGTAATGTTGGATAACGTGTTATGACATCTACTATCTGTATTACTTCAAAATTTTCCTTAGTGTGCACTCCATCCAAGTCTATTGTCACACCTTTAATCCTTCCAATTGGTAAAACTTTGTGTTTATTAGCTAATTTCAAATAGACAGGTGAATATCCTAGTGTGGGTTCTCCCATACACTTCCATCTCTTCCTAGGTAAAACACTGACTTCAGATTCTAAGTCTAGTATAATATCACCCATGTTTAAATCTCCAATGTTGGCATTCAATCCGAATTCTTTGCTTGTCCTTCTTCTTGAATGGAGATGATTCATTGTTTTCTGCTCTAATTTTCCCTTTGCCTTTGTGTTACATATTTCTAGCAAATTTTTAAATATATTGATAGATGATGTGTCATTCAATAGTTTAACACAGGAGTGCAGAATTTTTTTTTTAGAAAAATAGGATCGCAGAGAAATATAATAAAACAAATGTAGAAATAAAACACAGAATATACACAATACAATAGACACATAGATATATGTGGTTCACTCAGTGTGGGATACATCCACCAGAGAAATTTCTAGGTCCTTCCTTTATTATTATCCAGTAAATGAAGGGATACAACCTACAACACACCCACTATAACTTCCTCTTCTTTCTCTCGTATTATCCTCTCTCATAATACAATATTCATAATGATCCATAGCCGCAACACATTTCCCTCATAAAAGAGGGTTTCCTTCTAGGGAAAAAAAAACCCTAACATAACTTCTATCGTCATATCTGGGACCTTATAATAAACAGTCCAGATTTACAATGAAATTACAATATACATTTACAAGGCAATTTTTCATTCGGGGGCCCACTTTCCCTTGGACCCCACAGGGGGGGTAAGCCCCCCTTCACTCCCCCGTGTGGAGGAGTGTACATTATTTTGGGGTTGAAATTCTTCATGGGGTATAAACACGACTGAAAACAAAGACCTCTGAATTGGGAAGATAATTAGGCTCCACAACCAACAATCTCCCACTTGGAGACTAATCTCAACAACTCCACCACTATTGTATATGCTAGAATATGATCCTTCTTGGACCTAGAAAATTTTTAATCTTCATATTCATGCTTGAATACCAACTAAAACTGAGAAGTAACTCCTTTTCTCCTTCATTACTCCCTTTGTTAACATGTCTGCAAGATTCTGGCTAGTGTGTATCTTTTCCAACTTCAAATGTCTATCTTCCAAGATGAATCGTATGAAATGGTACCTGATCTATATGTGCTTAGTATTCTAATGGAAGGTTGAGTTATTTTCAAGATGAATGGCACTCTCACCGTCACAGTATAACCTACTATTCTCCTGCTTATTTCCCAATTCCTCCATGAACCTCTGTAACCAAATCATCTCTTTACTAGCATCTATAACAACAACATACTCTGCCTATGTTTTTGAAAGTGAAACAACCTTTTGTAGTTTCGAAATCCAACTTAATGTTGTTCCACCTATAGTAAAAATTTTCATTGTAGTGCTCCTCCCGCTATCTTTATCTACTACCATATCTGAATCAGCATATCCATGTAGAATAGTGTTTGAACCTCCAAAACATAATGCATGAGTAGTAGTACCTCTCAAATACCTAAGAATCCACTTTACTGCCTCCCAATGTTATT
The DNA here is from genome assembly GCA_900067695.1 of Picea abies. Taxonomy (NCBI): domain Eukaryota; kingdom Viridiplantae; phylum Streptophyta; class Pinopsida; order Pinales; family Pinaceae; genus Picea; species Picea abies. The sequence goes on along the minus strand of CBVK0101041185.1, from coordinate 25,899 downwards.
TACCTGGATTGTTCATATACCTGCTCACAACTCCCACTGCATGTGCAATATCAGGTCTTCTGCAAACCATCGCATACATCAAGCTACAAACTGTTGATGAATAAGGGACCCTGGACATGTATTGTATATCCTCTTGTGTCTTGGGACTTAGCTAATTTGAAATAGTTGGCCAAAGGTGTACTAACTGGTTTTGCATTCTGCATTCTAAACCTCTCCAACACCTTTTATATGTACTCACCCTGAGACAATGTCAAATTGCGATTTTGCATGTCTCGTGTTATTCTCATACCAAGGATTTTATTTGCAACACCCAAATCCTTCATTGCAAATGAATTATCTAATTTCCATTTTAGACCCTGCAACGAGCATGTCATCTACATACAGTAGCAAGATAATATAGCTTCCATTTTCTATCCTTTTAAAATAAGCACAATTATCAGATTGGCATCTACTATAACCTTGTTATGCCATAAACCTGTCCAAACTCAAATACCACTGCCTTGGAGATTGTTTTAGGCCATACATGCTCTTCTTCAACTTGCATACACAATTCTCCTTTCCTTTGACCTCATACCCCTGTGGTTGTTGCATATAAATCTCTCCCTCCAAATCCCCATGGAGAAAAGTTGTTTTTACATCTAACTGTTCAAGATGAAAATATTCTACTTCCACAAGACTTAAAATAGTCCTAATTGAAGTCATTTTAACAACATGAGAAAATATTTCATCAAAATCTATACCTTTCTTTTGTGCAAACCCCTTTACAACAAGTCTATCCTTGTACCGCTTTTTGCCTCCATCTTCTTCCTTCAACTTGTAAACCCATTTATTATGCAATGCTCTTTTTCCTGTAGGAAACTGAACCAAATCCCAAGTCTGGTTATTTACCAAGGAATCCATTTCCTCTTTCATACCTTGCTCCCACTTCTTTTTATTGTCTACCTGCATTGCCTCTTCATAACATTCTGGTTCACCGGAATTAGTCAACAATAAATAATACAATGAACGACAGTATCGTTCAAGGGGTTTACTTAACCTGGTAGATATTATAACAACACTTGCAAGAGTTTGAGTTACCTTCTACTCTTATTGTTGTACATTTTGATTTGTTGGTTCCTTTGGAATTTTTTTTCCAGTGATCTCATCAAACACTGTGTATTCTATTTTTTCTTTTTCCTATTTCTTTCCCTGCAACAGATCTTTGTACATGACCTTCTCATTGAATATGACATTTCTAATCCTAATGATTTTGTTATTTTCATAATCCCATAAGCGATAACCAAAATCATTAACATTGTATCCAATAAAGGTACACTTCTTGGATTTTTCCTCAATCTTTGTTCTATTTTGTTTATCAATATGGACAAATGCTTCACAACCGAAAGTATTCAAAAATGAATAGTTTACCTTTTTACCTATCCATGCCTCCTATGTAATTCTACCATCCAAATATCTTGAAGGTCCTATGTTTATTAAGTAAACAAAATTATCTACATCATCTACCCATAATTGTAAGGGAAAACCAACATGCAATCTCATACTCCTTGCACTCTCCATGATTGTGTTGTTCATCCCTTCTGACACACCATTTTCTTATAGTGTTTTTGGAACTATTTTCTCTCTACGAATTCCATGGTATGAACAATAATCATCAAACTCCTTGCTGCAATATTCACCTCCATTGTCTGATCTGAGACACTTGAACCTTTTTCCTATCTCATTCTCAACCAAATCTTTCCATTTCTTAAAAGTATAAAAAACATCAGATTTTTGTCGAATGCAATAGACCCAACTTTTTCTAGTTGCATCATCAATAAAAGTAACATAATAATGAGAGCCACGAAGAGTTGATACCTGAGATTGTGCCCATACATCTATATGCACAAGATCTAACTTTTCACTCTTCTTTTCCTTCTCGACTCTGAGAAATATGACTCTCTTATGTTTTCCATAAACACAATGCCCACAGAAATCCAAATCAATTTGTTTAAGATATGGAAACAGATTTTTTTTTTGAAGTATCTGCATCCCCTTATCACTCATGTTTCCAAGCGTATGATGCCACAATGTTGTATCCAATCCTGTAGAAGCTAAAGAGATAGAAGAGTCAGTATTACCAGTACATAAATACAATGTACCTACCTTATCTCTTTTTTCTATCACCAATGATCATTTGGTGACCTTCCACACCTTATCTGTAAATATGGATATACAACCTTCACTTGCCAACTTCCCATTTGAAATTAAAAATTTTCCTTATATCTGGAACATGTCTTACCTCTTTAAACAACCATTGGTTTCCATTTATTTTCTTTATTTTTACCTTTCCCATTCCAACAATTTTACATGGTGCATCATCACCCAAATGAACCTGTCCAAAATCACCTTGAACATAATCTAGAAAATGTTTTCTATGGGGTGTGGCGTGAAATGAAGCCCTTGAATCTACTACCCAAGTCTCAGAAAATATTATCTATAGAAAGAATCAAAGAATATTGTAACACATCACCTGTTACATTTGCTTCCTGATTTTTCTCACGCTCTCCATCTCTTTGTTTCTTTCGAGCTCTGCAGTCTTTCTTCGGATGTCCTTTCTTCCCACAATTCCAACACTCTATATTTCGAAATCTGGATTTGGATCTTCCCTTCCTAGAATTCTCATGGTTCCATGAGTCATTTACTCTATCCTTTTGTCTTCCCCTGTTCTCCATGTTTAACGCATTACCTGATGTCTCACCGATGATTTTCCGTCGCATTTCCTCATTAAGGATAACACCAACAACATCATCAATTTTTAAAGTGTTTGAACCAGAGAAAAAGTTAATTATAGCCATGACTAAGTCGTTCCATCTTTCTGGAAATGAGCACAATATTAGAATAACCTTGACTCTATCATCAAAGACCACTTTTAAAGAACTTAGCTAATTAGTAACTGTATTAAATACAATTAAATGATCTGCAACAGACCCACCTTCTGACATGTTCACATTAAATAATATCTTCATTAGAAATACCTTATTGGATGTCAATCTATTTTCATACATTTTAGGCAATGCGTCCATCAGCTCCTTCGTTGTCATTTCTTTTGAAATATTGAAATCCACCGACGCTGCCAAGCTCAGCCGTATTGTTCCTAGTGATTTTCTATCAAGAACCTCCCACTCTTCATCCTTCATGGTCGTCATCTTCTTTTCTATTCCACCCAATGGTAGGAATAGATCCTTCTTATATAAATAATCTTCCATCTCCATCTTCCATAATAGGTAGTTTTGGTTGTTAAATTTCTCGACCCTTAACTTTCCATCTTCCGCCATTTCTCCCACTTGAACCATGAACCCTCTTTTCCTATGAGTTACCTTTCGCTCTAATACCATATGTTTTAAAAACAAGATCGTGGAGAAATAAAATAAAAAAATGTGGAAATAAAACACAGAAGATACACAATACAATAGAGAGAAAGATATACGTGGTTCACCCAATGTGGGCTATGTCCACTAGAGAAATTTCCAAGTCCTTCCTTTATTATTACCCAACAAATGAATGGATACAACCTACAGCAAACCTGTTGTAACTTCCTCTTCTTTCTCTCACAGTCTCCTCGCCTAGAATACAATATTCCCAACTATATATAACCACAATGCATTTCCCTCATAAAAGAGGGTTTCCTTCTAGGCCAAAAAACCCTAACATAAATTATACTATTAGATCTGCGACCTTATAATAAACGGTTGAGATTTACTATAAAAATAAAATATACATTTACAAGGCAATTTTTCCTTCAAGGGTTTTTTCCTCGAACCCCCACTGGAGGCCCACTTTCCCCTATATCCCCCTGACCCCGTAGAGGGGGTAAGCCCCCTCTGCACTCCCCCGCGTGGAGGAGTGTACATTTTTTCGAGGTGTAAAGTCTTCATGGGGTACAAACACGGGTGAAAACACAGACCTCTGAATCAGGAAGATAATAAGGCTCTACAACCAACAATATGGACTCTATATAAAGAGGAAAAAAGTATGATAAAAGGAGATCTCTCTTTGGTTGGTCTATAGAGAGAACAAGGATTAAGATGGTTGGATGAGTAGTAGATTGAGGGCTCAAGGGTGACCTGCTACTGAAGATTAAAGTAACAAGGTATATGGTTGGGTGGAGAGTTGTCCTCCAATTTTTTGTTCCATTTTTCAAGATCAATATCAAGGTATGGCTATGCTCCTCAATTCGGTAGGTTACAGGTAAGATGAGTTATTTACCATAGGTAATTTCCTTTCTTGTCACTGCTCAATTTTATTAAAGCTTATCTAGTAATTTTTGTAATTATTTTTTATTTTAGATCAGCCATTACAACACTCCACACCTATGTCTTGGGACTATGAAGGAAAATAGAAGCACCATGATTCATCCTCAAAACTGAGTCGACATGGAAAAATAAAATTTATTGGTCCTTGGGACCGAGTGGGTAAGCACCATTACTCTGTTAACTGGGACCAAGTTGGTGAACAAAAGCACCACAATTAATTCTTAAGGATTGGGTAGGTACATGGAGGTTCCTCAACTCATATGAAGACAATCAAAACCAAGACTTCTTGGCCATGTCCTAGACACATATGTTGGCAAGCTATAAAGTGTTGGAGATATTACACACTCACCTAGTAATTATTTTTCCTAAGTTTTCTAGTCTAATGTTGAGGACACTATCCATACATTATAATACCCCAACCTAAGAATATTCCCTATAAAATAGGGTGCCTCCTATAAAATAGGGCACCTTACCTCTTCAATTTTGACTCATTTACACTTCAATAAGACTAGTGGAGAAAATTCACGCATGGCAACCTCAATTTTATCACTAGCAGTTGTACGTTCACCTCGGTTTTCTCACCAGGAGGGATCATATCACATGCATGTGGACAGGAGGGTTCATATCTTGTGCATGAATGTGTTTCTCTCACCTCCACATGTGTGACTTAGTTAACTAATGATTTCATGGACAATTAACTAGGATTAAGTGGAAAATAAGGTGGCAGATAACTCTGGTTTTTGTCAGTGAGTGTCCAAATCTCTCTAGATACCAACCATGGCGCATTTAATTATCCATGTAGAGTATATCATGTGAATTATTTATTATACCCATTTAGTTAATATAATTCATTAATTCTCTCTCTCTCTCTCTGTTTCTTTTGTAATATTTGTTAGAATTTATCTAGCTAGGTTATCTATGCAGGTTTCACCAAAAATCACATGGTATCAAAGATTGTGAGATTATTCTTTCAGAATATCCACATGGTATTAGATCCCACATGTTTCTAGGAGCAAGGCACATAAGAACTCATTTACAGATACAGAAGATTGCAATAGTCAGAAAGAATGTAATTTCAATCGTTAGCACTTCTTACGTTGAACAATTATTTCGAGTGGAAGCCAAAGATTCTATTTCTTCTCAAATATAGAGGATTATATTGAATACAAATGGAAATAGAATTAGAGCATGATTCTATTGATGAAAAAAATTATTTTTTCCAACAAACAAGATATGGCTTTTGTACTTATCTGCATGTCAGTTTCTCCTAAAATACGATATCATGTGATATCATTGTCAACTCTAGAAGAAGCATGGAACAAACTAGAGGTCTTATTTGGGATAAAGGAATATTGTGAAGAATTCATGCAGGATATCGACAATACAAATCCAATAGAAAATCCATTGAAAGAAAAATCTTCTCATTTTGAAGAGACTTATTCATGCGCCATGCATGCATCTCATGATCCACATGTAGAGACTCCCATGCATGCATCTCAGGAGCCATATGTAGGTATCTATGCACACCCCATTCATGCATCTTAGGAGCCACATGTAGATATTTTTGCACACCCCAACCATAGGCACTTACACATGCCACCCCCAAGCACAATAACCTTTTCTTAGATAAATTTTGTACATGAAGAAAGTTCTCTATAACCAACAGATAAAACCTAACCAAAAATATGAATATTGTTGCAAAAAAAACACAATATCAAGAGAGCATACCCCTACCAATAGAAGTGTACATTTACTAAGAAAAGCACACAAATACCAAAAATACTGAGATTACACCACGACAACTATTGCACTACCCTCTTTAAACGTGTTCCTCCTGTTGCAAATGTTACTCCTTAAACATGCACACTTGTTGAGTGAGTGATTGTATGTTAAAATTGTTAGAAATAAAAAGATGTGCTTGTTTTTCCATTGACAATATAGCAATATTGTCACCCAACCATAGGCACAAAGCCCACCCTTGAGCACCTTAACCTTGATAGATAGAATAATTATGGAAGCAGATCAATAGCCAACCAACGTAGCACGCCTTTCTCCAAGGATAGAGCACCAAGAAGCAATAACCAAATACCAAGAAGAAAGTCCAAACCATAATCAAGAGAAAGTCAAACCAAAAGATAAAATACCAGTTGTAGCAGTTGCAACTGCACTCTCTCTCCAAACTTGTACACCACTAGTCTTATGCAGTTGTGAGAGTAAGAGTGAAAAATGATCTCTAATGACCTCTATTTATACTTCCTTATCTCACTTGAATGGGATGACTTCTCTTTCTGAAGGCTAATAAATCAATATTAAATATTCTCTTGACCCAACTTGTTTTCTAGGGTTATTATCCAACATTTTAGGGTTTCTCTTACTTCCAAAAATATTCTAGTCTTGTCAAAGGTTACATGTGGAGGTTAATACCTCTCGTTGCTACCATAATATCAACATTGCCTCCTAGATAGAGAGGTATTAAAGGTAATGGTATTGAGCACAAACAGACCATTCAACCGGTAGCATCATCATAGCCACACAAGCTATCTCATGATCACGTAGATCAACTCACGAAAAACATTATCACTATCAGTATCATCTGATAAAATCAACTGCATCATCTCTCGAAGCCATACTTCATTAAGTAATCGGTCATGATGTTGAATAAGTCACTCACTCCATAGAGTGATACAAGAACCATTCTTTTAAATATGTCCTAGAAGAATAATTTTTCCAACAGATGTTGGAAGCCACACCATGGGATACAAGGACTATTCTTCTAATCCAAACATATGTCCTAGAAGAATGACTGTCCTGGACCATTTTTCGTCCAGCCTCTACTGTGAACTTGTGGAAAATATTTTTCCTATACTAATCTATCCACTCTAGTCACTACTTTGAAATCAGGAAGACGAACCATTCTTCTAATCCATAAATACGTCCTAGAAGAATAGTTATCCATGGTACATCAACAATTTGTCAACCTGGACCATTCTCCACATGGAGAAAGTCTGTCCACCAACAATATTTTAACCTAGACCATCCTCCATAGGAAGGATGTCTCTCCACCAACAATCTGTCCTTCTTGGACCATTCTCCACCTGTAGAATGTCTATCCATCATCACACTAGCTAGCCATCTAGCTAGAAATCATCTCTAACACTAGTGATAATCTCCATGGAAATAAAAAAAATACCATCCAATAGAACACAATTGTGTATATCCATAGTAGTACACAACTACTATCTAGTGGTACACAACCAAAACCAGTAGCACATGGATACTAACCAGTGACACATAGTCACAACCAGTGGAACACATCCACCACATTAGCATACATCTACTCTCCAGAGACATACATTATCCACAATAATCATATCATCTGATATCAACCTACATAACAATATCATGATACAAACAGAGTCATCTAGGACATTATTCCACTCACATCTATGAGATATAGAAGAACATATTCCACCATAAAGTAAAAAATTAACCATGGGTTGTCTGGACTATTATTCCCAAGTATAGAAGAATAATTGTCCCTGATTTTTGAGCTTAGACCATTCACCTAACCGGGCCATTCCTTCGGCACTAATCATATTGAAACCTAGAGAGGATGACTCTGCCCTAGGGAATTTCTGTCTCTGATTGTTGAACCTGGATCATTCACCTAATTGGGCCATTCCTCTAGCACTGATCATAGTGAAACATGGAGAGAATGATTCTTCCCTAGGAAATGACTGTTCGGACCATTTCCTATGGAAATGATTGTCCAACACCAACCTCCAAAATAAATCATTCTTCAAAAATGCTCACTGAAATGATTTTCCTGCACCAACCTCCAAAACAAACCATTCTTCGAAACTGCTCACTACTGTAAACTTAAAAAAATTACTTCCCAATGAGGTAGACCATTCTACTTGAACACTACTCAAAGTGACTACCAAGAAGAATGATTGTCCTAGACCATTCCCCCACACTGGCCACAAGGAGAATCACTGTTTATGGTACATCAACAATCTATCCGACCATTTTCATTATGAAAATGATTTTCTGATCTGGAGCATTTTATGAATTGGAAAATGATTGTCCATTAGAAATCTCAAACCACTTTTTGAACTGGAAAGGAACTTCCCAACCTGGACCATTTTCCAAACTAGAAAATGACTTTCCATTTCTTTTGAAAAAAAAAAGAGGTATTCTCGGATGATTTTGATCACTTTCTGGCTAGATTCATGGATTTTCATTGGAGTCATCATTCTTATCTCTTTCACTTTATAAAGGAATATTTCCATAGCTATAAGAATGGACTGATGGTTTATTTCTTGTTCTAGTATTCAATTTTTTCAACTATATATGTGCTTAAAGAACGAAGCATTTTTTTCAGTTTATGATCTAGTTATTTGAATGTATTATTTGGAAGTTTGTTTATACTCAAGCATAGTAACAACTAATCCAGCTAGTGTGGGGGTGTACATAAATAAGCTCAATTCATGAGCATTTGGTTTAGTTTGCATAATGCATTTCATATTTTGATTAGTTTATAGTGTGAAATAAAGAAGCATAGCTTCTCTTAAATAATGAACATACTAGAGTTCACAACATATGATTGTTTCTCAGTTTCCTAGCAGTTGAGTTTGTATATTGGCACGGACAGGTTATAAGTTGCAGACATTTGGAAGGAGGAGAATGACTCCATATCCCAATGGAGACACTAGAAGTTTGTCCAGTTTGCTAGTTTGGATTTCAGTTTGGTTTTATCATCAGTTCTTTCAGTTTTCAGTTTGAATAAAGTTGCATGGATGTTCTCAGTATCAGACGAAGGTCTACAAAAGTTCTTGGTAGCTCACAGGGAGCATGCCATCCCCCATGGAGCCAATGTTAGCTCTGATATTTGCATGGTCAAATTTGGGTCTTAAAGATTCATATTTTTCCTATATACTCAAAATGACTCCTTCCTATATTGTTTTCTCTATTATTAGGTCTTATGAGAGGTTTTGAAGATTGAAATTTAATTTTTGAAACATGCGCTACAAGAATTTCCCACAACAACATGTTTTCAAGAAAATGACATAGTTTTTGGTTTTGGAGATAGTTTTGTGATTGTAATGGATGACTTTAAACATTTTTTTATTCTTCATACACCATTTTTGATAATCAACAAAGAGTTTTGGGGCAGTCTTGTATGAAAAATGAGAAAACAAATTGTTGAAAACATGAAACTTTTTGGAAATGACTATTTTTGTTGTCAAGTTAAAACTCAGTCTCTAACCAAATAGGGAGGAATTTATGAAAACAAGAGTATTTTCTCAATAATGATCTCATCTCCAAAACCCTCTCTCATTTTTTACACAAGTGTCATGATTTGGGAGATACACCGAGATCTTTACAAATCATTTTTTAGATTTGAAAATTCTGGAATTTCCTATTTTAGTAATCATCTTTGGGCATAGATTACGAGGAGATGAAGAGTTATTTTGCAAAATTTAAAGAGGATTTTATCAATAACAAACTAATATAAAAACACCTCTCTCCGTTTTTACACATCTATTATGGTTTGGGAGATACAAAGTGATTTTTCAGCCCTATGTTTTAGAAATTTGCCATATGTTGTGAAATGAGACATCCAACCCTTAGTTCGATTCCACATGTGTCATGAGGAGGTGTCAAGTCAGGAAGACACATGGATGTTCAAGGAGGATATTTTTTCTAAATATCCTCAAATATTTGATGTGATTTTAATGTATTTAATGCTTTAAATGTCAAACCCTACATTTTAGGTATGTGATTGATTTTCCAGATTTTTTGTGATCTTGTTGATATGACTAAGTGCAAATTAGACCCTAGGAGGTGTCATATATGTTTATTTTGAGTAGATGAGATCTATAATTTGAGGATTTTTTTTCTATCTCATATATCTATAAATCTCATGGAAAATCATATGTAAAAGGGGGGGAATTCAGTCCGAGGGACTGAGAGAGAGTTGCATAGGGGTTCGATCCCTATTTTGGTTTGATATTTTATATCTAAAGACTGTTTTGACTCATATTGCCTATGTAAAGACTTCAGCCGCTAATAAATTTAATGGTTAGTTTTTGTTTTCTTTATCTATTTACCATGTTCCTTATTTCTTCGGAAACACTCAGTTGATGTTATATGATTGTATGGCAAATGCTTATGTGCTGAAAATGTTGCTTTAAAGGATTTTCAAGAATCTTTGCCACATTGGTGTTTCTTCTCCTTAAATCTTATTTGGGATGGATTTCTAGATAAATATTTATTTTTCTGCTGCATAAATACATTAAGGAACAAGATTATTTATTAGTGTAATTATCATTTTTGTCTTTCCTTTCTCCCAATCACATCATACAAAAAATTAAGCCACTAATCACTAGTTTTTTTTACCTAACTTTTTGCACCCAGGTAAGTGATCTTAATAGATCAGATCATTATTCCTTTTCAAACCAAGCAAGATCTATCCATCTCTAAAAATCCTTATTGAACATTTTGAAACAAGGTGTGCTAGGATTGACTCAATATCAGCCTTGAGTTGACTTCTAGTGCTAACTAAAATAATTCTTGATATCAATGTGCTTTGACCTGTCATGGAACACCGGGTTCTCTGAAAGCTTAAAACAACTCTAATCATCACAATATATCACGATCAAATCCAACACCTGATCAGACAATCCAAAAACCAACTCATGGAGCCACACTACTTTTGTAAAATCATCACAAGCTACAATATACTATGCTTCTGTAGTGCTAAGTGCATCAGACTTCTGTTTCCTACTAGCCCATGACATTGTGGAAAACATCAAATTGAAACATATCCAAGTAGCACTTCTTTTTTCATTTGCATTCCCTCCCAATCTGAATCAATAAATCCATTCAACTGTATATCATAACTTAAACGTTCCACACAACAAATATCCAATTAATTATTCTCCAAATACATTAACGAGCCAATAAATTATCGATACAAATATGGGTCTACTAGATTAGAGTCTCTCAACTTCTTCATATCTATCATCATGGGAGTTTTCCATGGATTTTCAATCCATCATCCCGCACTTCTGAAGAGTCATTTCAATATACTTCCTATGTCATAGGAAGTTTTCACCATGCTTCTGCTATACATGAGAGGCTCTGCACCAAGTTTTCTTGAATCCATACAAGGTCTTATTCCATCTGCATACAAGGGTCTCTTTCTGGTATACCTGTTATAGAAATATTTTCCTCACCGTATACAAAATTGCTCAGAAGGCCTTTTCCATTTCCCTATGCAGACTTGAAGTCCCCTTTTGTAGCTCCCAAAGCTAAAATTTTTATTTTTCCACATATATGCGCCCTAAAAACTATACAACATGCGTATACGCATGTTGCACCATTACAACCTGCATACATTGGGTTTTGTGCTCAAAATTAAAAATGGTGTCGAGTTTCCATGTCAAATTTGGAGATCCATTATCCTTGACCATCGATATACTAGAAACGTTCCGACTCGACCCTTCATTTCCATTTGAAGGTTATAAATGGGCCATATCCAACCTGTGGAGAAGAGGAGAAGAATTCAACTTTGAGAGCAAAGTTACTTTGGAGAAATCATTCACTTCATATTAAATCTGCATTCCTTTGTCCTTTTAAGTCTGAACGCATTATTCAGCCCCCAAGATCTTCCCTATTTGATGGAGAACCTCATTGTCTCTCTTATATGATCTCTTTATCTTTATCTTGTCCCTCTTATATGAGCTCTTTATTTTTATCTTGTCCCTCTTATATGAGCTCTTATAGGATATTTATCTTGTCTCGTTAGCATATTTTATTATATAACATACCTGATATTAGATTTCATTTATGCATTCATTTCCATATGTTTTGGTCTAGCCCATGCCATAAAGTGATTTTCTGCGTAACAGAATTGGCGACCATACTAGGTATTGAATCTTCTTTTCGGGGTTTGGTGTGTTTTTATCCTTTGATTGCTCTCATTTATATTGAGTTTATTTTCTTCTGATTGCTTGTCATCCTCTATTCATTTTGAGTCTGAGTTTCTTGGCCTTATCCTTAACCTGGCAGTGTTTCATTACATATATGTGGTTTTTTCTCTGGCAATCGCGTACATACATGAGTTGTCGTTCTGTAAGAAGCGTATATATGTGATTTTCTCCTAAACAAACGTGTACATCATCCTAATTTTCTTGATTATTGAGTTTTTTGTTTGATGGGTAAGTTTTGATGGTTGCTGAGTCTTCTTAGGTCTCTATCATGACTATTAAGTGCCTTCAGAGTGATAGGAAACCCTTTTTTGGTTGAATTTTCGAGTGGTTTTATCTTTCTTATCATCATTTTCATTGGTTGTCCTTGCATCCTAGGCTGGTTGTTTGCTTCTTGATATTATACTTGGTTTGTCTTTGTTTACATACAATAGGGTCTTTATATAAAGTTGTAGTTCACTCCTTGTATTTTCATTCTTTTATATTGAAAATACAAAAAAATACATTTTGCATTGTTTGCATTTGATCTCTTGGGTTCTTGTCATTAATCTTAGTACATGTATGGAAAGATTGCATCTTATTTGAAAGTTGCATTTTTAAAATCTTATCATTTATTTGGAATTGAAGTTAGGACTTTGCATTTTATTGATATTCATTTCTTTTACTTGCTAAGTCATAACATCATCAATTTTATGATCACATCTTTTGAGTAAGAAAATCCACTAAAAGTAATGGTAATAAATTTAAAATTGATTAGAAATGATATTATTTTTCAGGGTGCACAAACTAGCTTAAGATTTAGATCCTTGGAATAGGATTTTGTGAGTAAACTTCTCCAAGGCTATTAAACTCAACATACATGTCTGACTAAGGGAGTGGTGAAATCCATTATATAATTGGTGAGATCATGAGGATCCGATGACATTGGAGTTAAGCATGAGGTAATGCAAATTTGGTTCAGGGGATATCCCCCCAATACCTTCTTAGCATCATAGATATTTCTGGGGATCTATTCATATATGGGGGTCTTGCTAGTACCTTTACCTCTGTGAGAGGCAGTGCTTTCGAGATTTTAGGATTTGTTACCCTGCCCATACAGTGGACCTGACTTACGACTGTTCTTCTACACATTGGTTATATCGTGGTGGCTTAGTTGCTTGACATAGGTAGCCACATAGATTACCTACAAGGGTTATTTAGCAGGTACCCTAGGTCAGATAAGGGTCGGACAACACACAACCTTTATAGAAGATTACCACTCTAGGGGGATCTGACTGACTAGTTGTTAAGCCCATGAGGGCCCTTATAATTTTTTTTGATACCTCCTATCTTTGGAAGGGAGTCTCATGCCCCTCTTGGGTGAGACATACCTACTTTAGGGAGGGAGGCCCCTTTCAACCACTTTATCATGTTTTTGTACATTTTAACCTTTTGCCTATTTTTGTGTGCTCTTTGATTATTAGTTGGAATTATGATTTTTTTTTATATCTCAAGTCTTGATTCATCGTGGAACCAGACCAGCTTCCTTGCAGGTCTCATCATTTCTTAAGGTTACCATCGCATCTTGAGTCTTTGTCTTCTAAAAGGAATAAAGTTATCAAATGTGGTACAGACACATCCACCTACCAGACTTGTGGTCATACAAGTATGGGTACTGAGTCAAGTGAGAAAGATATTGGGAGTCCTTCCACTCCCATACCCACTATAGTTAATGGTACTCCTTTGACACCTTCAACCACCATGGTTGTAGTTCTAGAGTTTCCCATCATCACTCTTTTCCGACCTATAGGTAATACTCAATTTTTAGTCATGAACCCTTTTGGGTCTCCTTTTCATTCGTTGGCTACAATACTCAGTCCATCCCTACGACCTTTATCCCTTTTTCTTATGGTATTGTGAATTTTACATCGCAATTTTCATCCTCCATTCCACCATCTAATCCAAATACTAGTATTAGACTTGGGGGAATGGCTCCTCTAGATATTCCATTCTTGTTTGGTGGTGCTCATATACCTCAAACGACTCATACAGTTGGAATCCTACCTCATTTTCACCATGGGTCTAATCATGGTCTTAATGCTCCTTGATGGAGTGGTCAACCTAGAGGACAAGTTATTTCTTATGTTTCATCCTTTACACCTACCTCCTCCACACCAATTATGACCAACACGTTTCGCATGATGAATCCACCTCTATCCTCTAGATTCACACCCGAAGGAGGTCAGTTTCACACCTTAGGAAACCCCCAACTTGGAGCTACTCTGGTTGGGGGAAATATTTACAATTATCATCATAAAATTCCTACTAGAATGGTGCCCAACCAACCCCTTATGAATTTGTTCGAAGGGGGGTTTTACAATCCCGGATATGGCCATGGTGCTTACCAGAACCTTGGATGGGTTTTGATTCCCCAACAACAATATTTATCAAGATATTGGGGCCATATATCACAACCCTGTATCCCTTTTCTAGACATGCTCAATTTTCCAGACTTTTCTAGATTAATGAATGACCATGTGCATCATGACTCGATATGGCCCCCCATCCCCACCAAGATTCCTTCAGATATTCTAAAATTCGAGGGAAAGACTAGTGAGGATCCTGGTTATCATGCCACTACCTTCCATCTTTGGTGCTCTTCTAATTCCCTTAATGATGATTCTATTCTTTTAAAATTGTTTCAACACACCCTCATAGAGTTCGTAGTGAAATGGTACATAGAGCTACTAGGGGGGCATACATAAATTTTAATTAGATGGTTTTAGTCTTCCTCAACTACTTCTGATTGTCAGTTCATTACGATACCAACATAGAAATTCCATCGGCCTTCCACTAGGACAAAGCCACCCATATCTCGGATCACATTGAAGAGTGGAATAGACAGAAGAGGTTGATCAAGGCCTACATTCCTCCAGAGTTCCTTTTGGAATGGTTCCTTAAGGATTTACAGCCTTATGTTTCGAAGGATGTTTCTACATTCATAGTTACATATGAGGAAGAAGCGAATTTTAAATCCCAATAATTAGACCTTATATATGCTCATTTTGGGATGTTATACAAAATTCTTCTAGATGCACCGAGGTCAAGCTATGACCCTAGAAAAAATTATGGGCCTCATGCCGATGGAATTTTAGGCTCCGAAAATGTCAAATATGAAGACTTGGTGAGAATCCAATTGAAAGAGTTGTCTCTAAGACAATCTGTATGAGGAAAAGCTTCGTCTATGTCCTCCATTCCCACTAAGTCGGTGGATGTACATTCTATGCAATCGTCGACTAACCTGAATGGTAACCAACAACCAAGAGGGAATAAAAGGAAAGGACATGGCAACAATCGTAAGGGTGGGAGGAATAACAATACTAATAAAACCATGGACAATGCTAATAATGAGAAGTCTAATAATAATGTTGGTGAGGGAAAGAAAGAAAGGAAAAAGGTGAAGTTTTCTTGCAATCTTTGTACGGATGATCACCTTACCCACTTTTGCCCCAAACTTGCAGAAGATGCGAGTATTTTATATCTACTGCCCGCTTTGCTAACTTATCCTTTTCCCCATAATCAACACATGGCCTCAACTCCTCGAATGTCGGAAATGCGGTGAGTGGAATTCAAAACCCACTGATGTAAGATGATGACTGTCTATGCATCAATATGGTCAAGTCTCAGGTTAGTGTAGCCACTCGGTCTCGCAATTATAGTTCTTCATAAATTGTTCCAGGCCTAGAGTCTCCCCCTCTTCCAGAGGTGCCTTTACATATCAAAACACTAGAGCCCTTGCCTCATATTCTGAAAGGAGTACTCAAATGCTCTACACACGACCTTAATGCTAGAGCTTCCCAAAATTATTCTGTTAACTCCCAAAATGAAACCGTCCTTTTGGCCGAGTTTTGGGTGGATATCATAGCTTTCAGTAGTATCTCCAAGTCATTTTTGAGTTTTTACAGTTGAGAAAATTTTGGTTTTGGTGTGTCTTAGGAAATTTTCGATCCATAAAGTCTTCTATTTTCGAAAATATGACTGTTTACTTTCAACAGCTAACATCATGTTAAAGGGCCCATTGTGCGCTGTGGAAAGCGATAGCTTTCAGCAGCTAAGGGCGTTGTTTCATCAGTTCGAAGTGCTGAGGAAAGTAACGAGGCGCGAAAAGCTCGACAGACAGTTCACACGTGGCACGATACGGAGAGTACTTACTTTCGCGCTAAGAAATGTTTTTCAAATGGTGTGGTACGTTGTTTTGCTTCCCACAGCTAAAGTGAATTTCCTATCAAACGGTGCGCTGTGGAAAGTTTTCACTTTCCGCAGCTAACAGGGTTTTCGGAAGATTACGCGCGCTGGCGAAAGTGGCAAGCGAGCGTGATGGTAGGAATGTTCTCCAAACTCCGTAGCTACATGAAGCGCGAATCACGTGCTCATTATCCACGCATGTATGAAATTATGAGGTGATCACCCCCACGCCACAACAAGATCCGAGACATGCGCTGGTGGAGGCAAGCAATCATGGCAGATTAAGCTTGTATAACTGGATATGACAGAAAATTGAAATCTTTTCAGAACTGGTGTGCAACTATCATCATACCAGAAATGGCAAGTTCACATCCAACGACGCAGGTACAGATGAGGTTCAGAGGGTCTGACACTATCAAATCAGGTAAAGTCGGTGTGGTGTTTCACAGGTTATTTCCAGAGTACACCCGAGGTTCGCATTTCACCCAACACAGAGAAGAAGCCGAGACTGCTTTCAGCAGCACAGGACAAGGTTCAACCAAAAAAGTTACAGAGATCACAGTGGCCGAGTGACAGAGTTGTAAAACGATGAAAAAACGCGGTGGCTTCTTGTTAAAACGAGAACTCAGCAATTTATCTTTTCTAGAATCGCATCCTGAGGTTCAAAGATGTTTTTCAAACGCAGGCTGCATGGAGTTCGTGAACAGATTGCAGAGTGGGTGTCATAAAGCCACAGCTGAGGCCTTTGCAATGTCATTCGATGGTAACAAGGCGCAGGTGGGTTCTGTAGAAATCAAGGTGGACGAGAAGTTTATTGCAGAAGCCACAGGGCTACCTATGACTGGGCAAAAAATGGTTCAAAACCACAGCTCTGAAAAAGCAGGATTTCAAGTTCTATCTAAAGGATGGTTACAAACACAAAGCCTAGGAAACAAGAATGCTAGTCTCATACCTGGACGAAGAGTGGCAACATTTATTCAAGGGTATTCAGTTATATATCACATCTGAAGGTAGATACGACAAGCTAATGATGTATCATTTTAAATTGATGGATCATTTTTTAGGCAAAACTCCAATCAATCTACCTTACTTATTATACCACAGTTTAATTAAAGTTTGCAATAGAATCAGAGCTCGACCTTCAAGCATTAAGTCGACTCTCTGTCATCTGGGACTAATAAAACTCATTATTCTACAAGAGCTAAAGTTACAAGGGAGAAGTTGGGAACACTTCCTGTTCTGGGAAGGCTTCGAAACTCAAAATCAAACTACAATTGAACAGATGGCAGGGTCAAAAATGAAAGCCTCTCCTCAGAGAAGCATAAGGAGAAGAAGGGCCATACCAGCACCTTGAGAAGATGAGATATCAGGGGTAAAACCTCATAGTTCAAAAAGGAAATTAAATTTCGACCAGAGTGCAGAGCCAACTACACAACAGAGCACAGGGAAAAGCATCTTAAATCTACCCTACTCGGATTCAGAGTCTGAACAGAAAGGTCAGTCCCCTGCCATCAAGGGCTCTGAACAATCTGCCAAATGTGCTCAAAATTATGAAACATTAAGTAAAACAGAGCAGGGAGAATCGTCAAAAGAACCTACGCCAAATAAAGCCCAGAAAATCAAGTACCTCAAAGAGGTAATTGCTCAACAGGAAGTTCTGGAACGAGTAATGAAAGACAGGTACAAAAGGTTGTCCGACAACTTTGCTCAAACGAATGCAGCATTCGAAAGGTTGGCCAAGGAGAGCGTTAAGGAGAAAAGGAAGAAGGAAAAGCTCATCAACAACTGCAGCAGACTAAGGTTGCTTGCCCGACACCTTAAAAGGCGAATCAAAGGATTGAAACAAAAGCTAAAGCAAGGGTCTCATCCAGACCTGCAAGTCCTCGCTCAGGTGGCAGTCAACATGCAAGGTGAAAGGCCAGCTGTCAATTGATTTTAGCTAAAAATAGATTTGAAGGCGAAAAGCTCTTTTTTGTGCATATCGCGACTTTCAACAACACCCAGCTACTTTTTTGCTACCCGTTAGCTGTTGAAAGTGGTAGCTTTCAACAGCTAACCCGTGAAAGTTTCAAACGGTTGCCCTGTTGAAAGTTCTGTAGCCAGGTTTTGTGGATGAGATCATTACAGTTGGTTTCAAACTTATTTTGGAGACATGCCAGCGTGTCATACATCATTAAATTGCATGCGAAACAGTTCAAACTCAAAGCATCCGAGGAATTTTTTGATACGCTTTCAATGCCATGCCCTAAAACTCAGCCATGGGTATTGGGGAAATGAAACAGTCACACACAGGTGTCACATTGCCTCCCTACATCGCAGGTGCTGGAAGCTAGAGAAAGCAGAAGAGGATTCTTTGCATGATGAAGACAATTCGAATACTCTTTTTTGTTATTGAAGACTTTATTTTCATAGTTGTTTAAGTAAAATAGGACTGTTTTTATTAAATAACAGATCCATGTTTTTAGGATCTGTGTAACCATTTTGTAAAGGCTATAAATGCCTATTTTGAAATCAAACAATGGTTCAATTTTGGAGAAATTTAGTCTATGTTTTGATTACCTATCTTAATACAAAATCACAGTTTTCTTTTGCTACTGTAATCAGATTTTTCATCCATCTTTATTCCTTACTCTGTTTAAATTAGCTCAGCTTATGCTCATGATTTGAATGGAGGAATTTCTCATTGTTTAGTGTGACCCTGCATTATTTATGTACTTGGTTATTAAAACCCTGCATTCCAATGTATTTGGTTGTCTAAGCAATATTCTTCATCCCTTTTCTATTATTTGGCATCTGATTTACAGTTTCTAAAAGCACTGGTTCATTAAGTTATTCTGATAAGTAATCTCTCCATTGTGCTATCTTAGAGTTTCCTGGAGTGATAACAATTTGGCGCCGTTGCCGGGGAGAGGAGTTCGAAGCTCAACTTCCTTGGGACACGACACAGATCCAGCTTTGATGATAGACAAAGCTTGGACATAACTCGGTTGTATATCTTCTATCTGGCGACTCCATTGACGAAGTGGCTCCCAAAAGAGGTCACACCAGGGAAAACCCAGAAGGCCCTTTGATATCAGTTCCTGACCCAGAAAAAATCATCAGCAAGGGCAAAGCTCTGCACAGACAGGCCTCCGGATCTGCAGCTACAAGTGATCCAGGTATTCTGATTAATACTCAATCTTTCATATCTAAAAGGTCCTTTGCTGAAGTTGTAAGTTAAAAAGAAATAAAAAGTTCATCTCAAGCTACTAGGGTAGAAGAACCGTCTCTTTCATCCAATATCACTGAATCTGCCCTTGAGAAAATTATCCAAGATCTATCCTCTAAGGGTGAAGGAAACCTAGCTTCATTGCTCAGCCGGTTCTATAAAACTTCCTATTTTCCATCGACTTCTAAAACCACTGTTATGAATGAAGTAAGACGGGCATTCATTTCGAATTCAGGGAATTTATCTCCTCCATTATCTCCTCTGAATCACCCATCTCCTCCATTATCTCCTTCAAGCTCGTCATCTTCATCTACTATCCAGGTCATCATGGCTGGTCAAACTCAAACCAGAATGGAACAAATTTTAGCCAATAGATATGCCCTTCTCATCTTGCCAAACCCCCTCTCTGCCATGCCAATTGGTGATTACCAGAAATACATGCCGAAGTTCACAGGTGCTAGTGAATACACAGCTGAGGAACACATTGAGGCATTCTATGCCTATGCAGAGAACATAAACATTTCAGAGGAGGATGTATGGACAAGAGTCTTTGTTCAGAGCTTGGATGGTCAAGCTCGGAAATGGTTTAAAGAATTGCCGGCAAACTCAATCACTGGCATTGAGCAACTAGATACATCGTTCTTGAAGTACTGGGGAGAAAGACGAGATTTGTTGTACTACATGTCTGAATTCGGAAATTTGAAAAGAAAGGATGATGAATCAGTATCAGACTTTATTAAAAGATTCAACAAGATGTTTGGTAAGATCCCGGCAGAGATCAAACCAAGTGATGCCTCAGCGAAAATAACGTTCTTTGCAGCCTTTGATGCAGAATTTTGCCTCATCCTGAGGGAAAGACGATCAGCAACACTTGCCTTGATGCAAGATGTTGCTCTTGAAGTTGAATCAAACATCACAGCCTCTCAGAAGCTCAAAGGGAGGGCTGAAAAGAAGAAGTCTGTTGTGGACTCTCCTTCTTCTCCTTCAAACAGTCAAATGGAAAAAATGGCTAAAATGTTGGATACTCTAACATCAGAAATGTCGAAGTTGAAAATTCAAAATCAGACACCAGCAAGAGCAAAAGATCCAGGTAATCTTGCCCCTAGAAACCCAAATGCTTTTCAATACAGAAGAAACAATCCACAAACTCAGATTCTGCAAAGAGATAGGAATCCCAATGAAGATCAAAGAATAAGAGTACCCCTTCAGAATGTAGTAATGGATGAAGAAAATGTTGATGAGCAAGAAGAGGTGGAAGGTGACATTCATTGTGTCGGAGATGAGACAGGAACATCTTATCTCACACAACAAGATTACGAACAATCACTGATGATTGAAGAAACAGAAGACGACCTCCTCAGTGATGGCATATTTACAGCAGAAGATAAGAGCAGATACAACCTTCGCTCTAATTCAAAAGCTGCTCAAACAAATGCACCAGACCCCCTTGCAGAGGCTGCTTCTCCTGTTAAACAAAAGGACCATACATCAGAAGATCAGCCTGCCAAGTCTTCAAAGAAAAAAGCACCAACCTCTCCCAAAAATGTTGTTGTTCCTGTCAGTCAGCTAGCTCCGGAGGTTCAACCTTTTTTTGAACAGCAGAAGGACCAAGGCGTCCCTTCAAGCAAGGTAAAAGTTCCTGATAAATATGCTGATAAGACTCCTTATTCGTTTAATTTCGAAGCTGAATTACAAAAGATCAAGATTCCAATGCCCCTTGTTGAGTTGATGAAGAATGATATGTTTAAAAGAGATATCCTCAGAACTTTAGATCCCCAGTCAGTCTCCCATTCTGCTGATATCCTAAATATCTATGATGACAAACCAACCATAACTCTGGGCCGAATGGTAGAAGACAGGGATGAAAGTTGCCCTCCATTCTATATCTCTTTGAACATCCATGAAAAGACATTGCATAATTGTTTGCTGGACTCCGGTGCTTCCCACAACTTGATGCCCAAAGTTGTCATGGACGAGCTTGGGCTGGAAATCACCAAGCCTTACCATGACCTCTTCTCCTTCGATTCTCGAAAAGTCAAATTCCTAGGGATGATTAAGGATTTGGCTGTGACCTTGACCCAAGCATCAATGAAAACCATGGTAATGGACATAGTGGTGGCTGACGTACCTCCAAAATTCGGGTGTCTCCTGTCAAGGTCATGGATGAAGAGGCTAGGTGGCACTCTCCAGATGGACCTTTCCTATGCAACTATCCCCGTTTTTGGTGGGGTGAACAGAAGACTTTACAGAGAGTCTCAATTAGCATACGTGATCAGTGATGAAAAGAACCCATCAAATCATCCTATTTATGCAGTAGATACAGACATGGGATCTTGCATCTTACAATTTGATGATTCGTTGTCCGACACCTTGCTGCTCAGAAAACCACCAGACCAGACCCCAGTACAGCCCACAGAGATAGCAGAGGATGGTCTCTGGACTATGTTTTTTGACGGTGCGTGCACCAAAGAGTCAGATGGAGCAGGAATAGTATTCATTTCTCCTTCAAAAAAGACTTCCCACCTGTCTTACAAACTTCAATTTAAGGTGACAAACAATATCGCTGAATATGAAGCATTACTTTTAGGACTGAACGCAGCAAAAGCAAAGGGCATCAGAAAATTGCAAGTGTTTGGTGATGCCGATTTGATTATCCAGCAAGTGAACAAATCTTTCCAAGCCAAGCATGTAAGACTCAAGGCTTACAGGGATGAAGTTTTAGAAGTCATTAAAAGTTTTGCAGATTTCAAAATCACATTCGTGCCTAGAGCCATGAATGAAGTAGCTGATTCACTGGTTGTATCAGCATGTGCATTCATCCCTCCTTTGCCTCACAAACTGTCCTATGAAATTCAGATCAGACATAGGCCTTCTCTTCCCGACAATGTGAAGTTCTGGAAAGTCTTTGAGGATGATGCTGAACTTACCCGATTTCTTGCTGTAGTCGATGAGTTTGCAGAGTTGCAGATCGACCAAGACAACGAACATGAGGACGAAGTTGAGCAGCCAAAGCTCAAGAACAAGATTGCAGCTCATGAGATAGTTCAGCTGTCCACAAATAGAATTCCTAAGGGCTTGGTTCCATTGGAGAGGCTCTTTGACAACAATGATGTGGCTGTCAAATTGCAAACTGCAGAGAAAGAATCAGATGTTTTCAAATATAACGTGGCTAGTGAACAAGACCCTAGACATGTCAACTTGGCCTCCCATTTATCTGACAAACAAAAGGATGATTATGGTAAATTGCTGAAGGAATTTTCAGACATCTTTGCTTGGCAGTATGATGATCTAAAGACCTTCGACACGGAAGTGATTCAACACAAAATCCCCTTGAATAAAGATACTAAACCATTTCGTCAAAAGCTGAGATCGTTCAATCCTCTGCTGCTGCCCACAATGGAGAAAGAAATCAAGAAGTTGTTAGACGCTCACATCATTATCCCCCTCAGGTATTCAGAGTGGATTGCTAATCTTGTGCCGGTCAGGAAGAAGAATGGAGAAATCAGGCTCTGCGTTGACTTCAGAAATCTGAACAAGTGTTCCAGAAAAGAAAATTACCCTCTGCCTAAGATGGAGCATATGTTGCAGAAGGTGTCAGGTTCCAAGGTAATGTCTTTTATCGATGGATTCTCCGGGTACAATCAGATTGTTGTCCACCCGGAAGACAAAGAAAAAACTGCCTTCACCACTCCGTGGGGCACATTCATGTACGAAAAGATGCCTTTCGGCCTGATGAATGCAGGGGCGACGTTCCAAAGAGCAATGGACATTGCTTTTATTGGCTAAAAAGATAAATTTGTCTTAATTTATCTTGATGATATCACTGTCTTCTCAAGCAGCCACGAACTTCATCTGCAACATTTGAGGAGGACATTTCTGAAATGTCGGAGGTATGGCATCTCTCTTAATCCCAAAAAGTCTAATTTTGCACTTAAAGAGGGAAAGCTACTCGGACATATTGTTTCTGAGGAGGGTGTTAAGATTGATCCAAAGAGGGTAGAGGCAATCAAAAATCTGTCCCTCCCAAGATCGAAAAAAGACATTCAGTCTTTTCTTGGAACTATTAATTTTGTCAGAAGATTCATAGGGAATTTTGCTGAACTCACAAAGAACATTACTGCTATGTTGAGGAAAGATACTGAGATTAAGTGGACTGAAGCAGCTAGACAATCCTTCAACGACATCAAAGAAGCCATCACGACAGCCCCTGTGTTGATCAGCCCAGATTTTTCGAAGGTATTTTATATTTTTTTGTTTGCTTCCAATGATACGATCGCTGCAGTACTTTTGCAAAAGAATGCTGATGACCAGGAACAGCCAGTTGCTTTCTTTAGCAAAGTCTTGAGGGATGCAGAGATAAAGTACGAGTTGCTGGAAAAACAGGCCTACGCATTGGTCAAGTCACTGAAGGTTTTCAGGGTTTACATTCTGCAGGCAAAGGTAATCGCTTTTGTTCCCTCCAATTCAGTCAAAGACGTTCTTGTCCAACCTGATATTGATGGCAAAAGAAGTAAGTGGATAGCTATATTAATTGAGTTTGATGTCGAAATAAAACCAGCAAAGTTAGTAAAAGGCCAGGGTCTTGCCAAACTTCTGGCAGAAGAGAATTGCAAGCTGCTTGACATAAATCTGATGAGTATTGACGCAGAAAATATCCCATCTGCTGAGAACAATGAAAGTAAGGAGATGCAGGTTTCAGCTCATCTAGCTGACTGTGAGTGGTACAGCCACATCATTCAATTTTTGCAGACTCTATCAGTCCCGTCAGATTTGACGAAGACTCAAAAGAGGGCTTTAAAACTCAGGGCTGTAAATTTCTGCATAAATGACGGTTTGCTGTTTTGGAAAAATCCCATTGGTTTGTTGCTGAGATGTGTAGACCAGGAAGAGGCAGCCAAGGTCATGAATGAATTTCACAATAGTGAGTGCGGAGGACATCACTATTGGAAAACGACAGCACATAAAATCTTGAGATCAGGTTATTATTGGCCATCTTTATTCTCAGATGTTTATGAATTCGTAAAAAAGTGTGACAAATGCCAGAGATTCGAAGGTAAGAAACAGTTGAAGTCCCTGCCTCTCAAGCCTATAGTAGTCACCGGGCCTTTTCAGCAGTGGGGCCTGGACTTCATAGGCGAAATCCATCCACCTTCTAGTGGACAGCATCGGTGGATTCTGGTTGCCACCGATTACTTCACAAAGTGGATTGAGGCTATTCCCACCCGGAATGCCAATCACACTGTCATCATAAACTTTCTGCAGGAAAATATATTCGCCAGATTTGGCTGTCCCAAAAGATTGGTTGCTGATAATGTTGTTGCATTCAAGGATAAACAATTGGTAAAATTGTGTGAAGAGCTGGGAATTCAGCTGGTACATTCCACAGCCTACTATCCGCAAGGGAATGGTTTGGCTGAGTCATCGAACAAGAGCTTGGTCAGGATCATACAGAAGCTGCTTGAGCAGAATGTCAGAAGTTGGGATTCCAAATTAAAGTTCGCATTGTGGGATGACAGGGTAACATGCAAAAAATCAATTAGTACATCCCCTTTTAAGTTGGTATATGGTACTGAGGCCATATTTCCTGTTCAGCTTGCATTACCGGTTGCAAAATTTTTACAAGAATCGGACGAGGAACCAAATGATCTGACTAGGAGAATTCATGATTTGGTACAGCTGCAACAAGATAGAGATCAGCTCTTAGGAAAGGCTCAATTGCATCAGGAAATGATTAAACGAAATTTCGACAAGAAGGTCAAATCAAATGTTTTCAAAACAGGGGATATGGTTTTAAAGTGGGATGCAGCAAGACAAGAGAAAGGGAAGCACAGAAAGTTTGATGCTCTCTGGACAGGTCCGTTTATTATAGCAGAAGTGCAGCAAAACAACACCTTCGTTCTTCAAACTCTTTCAGGCGAGCCAGTTTCAGGGGGCCCTTTCAACGGGCGTTTCCTGAAGATCTATTTTTCATAAGGCTTCTTGTGAAGCCAGGTTCTATTTTGTACATATTTCTTTTCAGTTTTGTTTTCTTTACTTTGTCATTCAAATAAATCCATGCCCAATGGAACTAGGAACTATTTTTCAGATTTCAATAAGGCTACTGAGTCTAGCTAGGTTATTGGTCACCTCACAGGGAGATGCCCATCCCATTTGGAGCCAAATGTTAACTCCCAAAATGAAA